>JAWNNP010002968.1:0-90583 GCA_035044805.1 Leucophenga maculata | reverse complement strand
TTTCGTCCGTCGAGACAGGGCTTTACTTCTCATTTGCTTGCTCAGCCCAAAAAAACATCTGTTTGCAAGCGTGATTCTTCGCCTGATCTCCAGGCTGACGTTGTTGTTGCTGGTGATCTCTGTTCCGAGATAGACGAAGTTTTCTACAACACTGAAGTTGAAATTCTCCATCGTCACTGACCGTCCAAGACGCATTGACGGAGTGCGAGAAGACACCAAGTACTTCGTCTTGTCCTCGTTCACCGCTAGACCCATGAGCCGAGACTGTTTTTCAATCTCCGAGAACGCCTTGCTGACTCGCCTTTCCTGCGTACCGATGATATCGATGTCATCGGCGTAAGCGAGCAGCATCACTTCCTTTTGGAAGATCGAGCCCGACATACTCTGTATGTACGGGCATTGGCGTAGGATGTATTCCATCAGGAGATTGAAAAAATCGCACGATAGAGCATCGCCCTGCCTGAAACCTCTCTTGGTATCAAAGGAGTCGGAGAGGTTTTTCCCCACCCTGACAACGCTTTGTGTGTTAGATAGCGTCGCCATGCAAAGACGGACAATCTTTGCCGGGATACCTAGTGCAGACAGGGCGTCGAAGAACTTCGCTCTTATCGGCGTGTCGAAAGCGGCTTTGTAATCGACAAATAGGTGGTGAGTGTCTTTGTTGAACTCACGGGTCTTTTCCAAGATTTGGCGTAATGTGAATATTTGGTCACTGGTCGACCTTTTTGGTCTGAAGCCACACTGATATCGCCCTATCAGTGAGTCGGTATATGGCTTCAGCCTATTACACAATACGCCCGACAAAGTCTTATATCCAATGGAAAGGAGACTTATTCCGCGGTAGTTGGCGCAAACAGCGGGGTCTCCTTTCTTAAAGATAGGACAGAGAACACTGAGATTCCAGTCATTGGGTATGCATTCATCGGACCATATCTTGCATAAAAGTTGGTGCATACTCCTAACCAACTCTTCGCCGCCGGTCTTAAATAACTCAGCTGGCAGCCCATCATAGCCTGCCGCTTTGTTATTTTTCAGCTTTTTAATAACTAAATCGACCTCGTAATAGTCCGGTGGCTCTACAATAGTGCCATCATTAACTGGTGGTTCCGGTGTCATTTCTCTTTCGGCGGTATTGTGCGCTTCATCGCCGAGTAGGTTGGAGAAATGACTCCTCCATAATCTCAGTGATTCCTGTTCATCCGTTACCAGACTTCCATTCTCATCCTTACAGAAAGTTACTCCGGGCTTAAAACCTTCAGTCAGACGCTTGACCTTTTGGTAGAATTTTCGAGCTTCATTTCTGTTACGGAACATCTCAACATCCTCAAACTCCCGCCTTTCTTGCTCCTTTTTCTTGCGTCTGAAAAGTCGTTTCTCCTCTCTCCGTTTCTCTCGATATCGCTCTCTAACAGCTCGCGTTGCTCCCGACTGCAGAGTTCGCTGATAGGAAGCGTTCTTCTCTGCAGTAGCATTGCGACACTCCTCGTCGTACCAAGAATTCTTCACAGGTTTTATATAACCAATGACATCCTTGGCAGCCCTATCTATGGAGCGGGTAATATGTGTCCACTGCTCACATATATCTCGAGAAATCGGAGAGGTTTCCCGGAGCATTCGGGAGAGTGTGTTTGAGAAGGCTGTGGCGGTCTGCTCTGATTGCAGCTTGCCGACGTCTAGCCTTCGTTGCATGTTGGAACGTGCGGCATGCACTACGCTGAGCCTAGTGCGTACCTTGGCTGCGACAAGATAGTGGTCCGAGTCAATGTTGGGACCACGTAACGTTCGCACGTCCAACACGCTCGATGCGTGCCTTCCGTCAATCAGAACATGATCAATTTGGTTGCGTGTTTTTCGATCAGGACTCAGCCATGTAGCCTTGTGGATGTTAAGATGTTGAAATCTGGTACTACTAACTACCATGTTCCGACCTGCGGCGAAATCGATTAGCCTCTCTCCATTATTGGAGGTAGTGTCGTGAAGGCTAAATTTTCCGACGGTTGGGCCAAAGATTCCTTCCTTCCCAATCTTGGCGTTGAAATCGCCAAGCACGATTTTGACATCGTGTTTGGGACAGCGCTCGTACAGGCGTTCCAAGCGCTCATAGAATTCATCTTTAGCATCGTCGTCTTTCTCTTCCGTCGGGGCGTGCGCACAAATCAGGCTAATATAAAAATATTTAGCCTTGATGCGTATCGCGGCTAGACGCTCGTCAACAGGTGTGAACCTAGAGACGACGCCACGTAGTTTCCTACTCACCACGAAACCACATCCAAATTCGTGCTTACTCGCATGTCAGCTGTAGTAGATGTCACAGGATGCTTTTTTAGAGCAACCCTGCCCTATCCATCGGATTTCTTGGATTGCGGTGATGTCAGCCTTGCATTTTTTGAGGACATCAGCCAGCTACGATTACCAGAAAAGAAATCAAAAGGTTGGAACCTAAACTCTAAGTCTTCGGTTTCAGCATGCTCCTGCAGTCATCTGGTCATCTTCGCCATCTATTTTGTGGTGTTTACCATTTACATCGCATTGTGAGAGATCATAAGGAATAGCCCAAACTCGCCTTCGGAGTGACCTTCTGTAAAAACTTAATAGAACCAAAACTCCTGTATTTCAGCACTGCTATTTTAGTATTCAATGTCCCATTCAAATAAATGAAACAGATAAAACTGAAGGAGCAAGAGACAACCAACAGATGTCTAACTCGAAAACAGTGTCTTTTGAACTATTTCAAGCAAATGCCTGGCATTGAGAAATAAGATTCACTGGGCGATGCAACACCCAAAAAGAAATGTCATCATATCTCTAGATATATTGAGGTACAAAGATGAGAGTTGGTACATATATTCAACGAAAAGATGAGCGCCAGAAATAAATCTGTTTTACCTTTCAAACTATTAATAGAAGGTAGCTCAATTTTGGTTTATATATAACAGATTACTGCATGAGTTCAATAAAAGTTTAAGTCAAACAGAGTTCAAAGTTCAGAGTGTAAATCGAATGACACATTTTCCGTACGCCCAGCGCCATCGACTTCTTAATTTTCATTGGCTTGCGATCAGAATAGTTGTCAATAAGGGCTGAGTATCAGCTCTCCTCAGATCACCTGGCCCTTGGAGTTAGGTTGGATTCCTTTACGGCAATCAGAGCTCCCATGAGACGCATGCTATCACCGTCTTCTAATATGGCTACATTTCGCAAGGAGCTCGTCCTAGATTTGTAGGTCCTTAAACCACAGTATATCGACGATGCACACGCTTTTGCCCTTAATAAGGTGCACGCAGGTGCCCATACTGCTGCATTCAAAGATCCAAGGCTGCCAACCAGACTTCCTTCCAGCTTTAGAGGCATTGCTTTTGGTGAAGAGGAAATTTAGGCGACTGCCACACCAGGGAACATAATTTAAATAAAGTCTGCAGCAGAGTCGCCAATAGGATCAGAAACCTCCTATCATTTCCCAGAAAATGTTACACCTGATTCGAACTCACTTACTTACTTAAATGAAAGGCGCGCAAGTCTCCATAGTCTTGTGCGCGCCGGCGCCAGTCGTTTTGAATGCCAAGTACGGAGAGATCTCTCCATACCTGGTCATTTCATCAAATGCACGGTCGTCCTCTATTTCGGCGTCCACCAATCACGTTTGGGCCCCCATGCAAACCATGCGCAATCATCGAATAGCTCATACAGCTCGTCGCCGACTTTAATTGGACCGAAAATCCAGCGAAGAATATTTCTTTTCGCCTCATCTCCAGACAAACGTTGTTGTTGCTGGTTATCTCGGATCCAAGATAGACGAAGTTGAAATTCTCCATCGTCACTAACCGTCCATGACGCGCTGACTGAGTGCGAGAAGACACCAAGTACTTCGTCTTGCCCTCATTCGAAGATCGAGCCCGACATACTCTGTACGTACGGTCACTGGCGTAGAATGTATTCCATCAGAAGATTGAAAAAATCGTACGACAGAGCATCGCGCCGCCTGAAGCCTATCTTGGTATCATAGTGGTCGGAGAGGTTTTTCCCCACACTGACAAGGTTTTGTGCGTTAGATAGTGTCGTCATGCAAAAACGAACAATCTTTGCCAGGATACCTAGTGCAGACAAGGCGGCTTTATAGTCGACAACTAGGTGTTGAGTGTCTGTGTTGAACTAACGGGTATTTTCCAAGATTTGGCGTAATATAAATATTTGGTCACTGGTCGACCTTTTTGTTCTGAAGCCACACTGATATCGTTCTATCAGTGAATCCGTATATGGCTTCAGCCTATTACACAATACGTGCGACTGAATCTTATATCCGATGGAAAGAAGACTTATTCCGCGGTAGTTGGCGCAAACAGCGGGGTCTCCTTTCTTAAAGATAGGATAGAGAACACTGAGATTCCAATCATTGGATATTCCAATTCATCGGACCATATATTGCATAAAAGTTGGTGCATACTCCTAACCAACTCTTCGCCGCCGGTCTTAAATAACTCAGCTGGCAGCCCATCAGAGCCTGCCGCTTTGTTATTTTTCAGCATTTTAATAACTGAATTGACCTCGTTATTGTGCGCTTCATCGCCTCCGATTAGGTTGGAAAAATGACTCCTCCATAATTTCAGTGATTCCTGTTCAGCCGTTACCAGATTTCCATCGTCATCCTTACAAAAAGTTACTCCGGGCTTAAAACCTTCAGTCAGACGTTTGACCTTTTGATAGAATTTTCGAGCTTCATTTGTCAACAACCTCAAACTCCCGCCTTTCTTGCTCCTTTTTCTTGCGTCTGAAAAGGCGTTTCTTCTCTCTCCGTTTCTCTCGATATCGCTCTCTAACAGCTCGCGTTGCAACTCTCCTCGTGGAACCAAGAATTCTTCACAGGTTTTGTATAACCAATGACATACTTGGCAGCGCTTTCCATGGAGCTGGTGATATATTTCCACTGCTCACATATATCCTCGAGAAGACGGAAAGGTTTCCCGGAGCAGTTCGGAGAGTGCGTTTGAAAAGGATTCGAACTCAAGACGCTTATATTTGACTGTGGCGAAGAGGTATAGTTCCAGGGCTAAGTCCCTAAATGAACGTGTAGCGGAATTTGCTGAGGATCTGGAGGCAAACTTTCGTCCATTCGATTATAAATGCAAGAGCATAAAACACATTTGTCCAGACAACGCTCTAAAGTCCTGACCTGTTGTGTCTTCCAGTCGCCCCTACACCGCTGAAGAAGACATGAAGACAAGAACCTAAAGACAAGGATTGACATTAAAATAAAGGCTTTGCCTGTGAAAGCGGTGCTTTTCCTGGTCCTCATTTTCAATGCTGTGCTTGTAGTGGGATACATTCCATCGCAATAGAAGAAGGCAAGCATTTGTATGATCCACAAGGTTGGCACAAGCCCTTCAGCATTGGAATCATACAGACCAATCAGTCTGAGCAAAGCTCTTCGAGAGGTGCCTCCTAACGAGAATACTAGCAATCGAGAAAGATAAGAGGAGGATACCGCCAATTTAGTTTGTACTTCGTATGTCCCGTGCAATGGCAGTTAAATAGGATGATAAATTTTAGAATTGACGCATTTCAGTTCAAATAGTACTTGGTGGCGGTTTATCTCGATATAAGGCTAGCATTCAGGGAACATATTAACCAGAAAAAAATCGTTAGCGACTGCGCGGGTGTATACCTTCAGGATCAGCTTCGGGATCATTAGCCTGAGCATCAATAACTCGAGATGAATCTGAATATACAGATCTCTTTTAGAGAAGTCACATTACCAAAGTCATTAATACTTTATATGAAAGTAGAAGTAAATTGGGCCGGGTTTTCAACAGCATAAACAACCTGTCGCTGTGGATTAAGGTGCAAATATACAAGACATTAATTACAACAGTCTGGCGCTACGGAACGCAAGTCTATGGCATTGCTGTTACATCGTACCTTGCCAAGTTACAGGTCCTCCAGCGAATGTACTCGCAACTTTTTTTTCGCACCTTGGTACATGAGAACGGTTAACCTTGGAAGAGAATTGTTCCCAAAATTGAAGTTCTCAACGAGCTAGCAGCGATGTATATGGAGGGTCTCAAAAATTATCTAATCGGGCTAGCTAAGCGCCTACTCAGGAGGCGCAAGAGATCTGGAGTTCGAATAAAGAGACTCCGTAGAATACACCCAATCAGCCTGGCCCAATCAAGCCCTTTAATATACAAATTCCTATGAGAGTAAAATATCCATGATCTCATGCACAATCTCCAACTTTTCGAAATATGGCTTTTGGGAAAAACTAAAACTTTTAAGACTGATGAAGATAATAAATCCAGCTATAAAGTTTCACCAAATTTTTCTCCATGGTTTTAAATATAGACTTTATTATTCGATTCTCTTTTCTTCGATATCGAGCTGTATGCTGCTCATTACGCATAGAAACATACTCTACTTCTATGTTTATGTATTACAAGCTATTCTACAACCAAATTAAACTTAAAAAATATATTTGAAACATTTTCCTTTAATGTCTATTTAAATGGAACCTAACAAAAATAGAAGAAGCTTAATATTACCATAAACGTAGCACATAGAAATTGATCAAATGTATTTGCAGGCTCTGATAGAAGATTCATTTGTTCCATATGCCGCTAATTAAATCAATAAAAAATTGTCAGATACATTTATTTTTGTTTATTGAATCCCAGCTGTGCAAAGGCTTATCCATTTGTTCGCTCCTGCTGTAGTCCTACATTTAAATATGCATGTAATATCTTTTGGTTTCGACACGCTTCGCTCAATTATAAATGTACGCAGTAGATTGTCGAGTAGTTGCACAGCATTTTAAGTATTCCAGAAGCAATTCCATGCTGTCAACATGTCAATTAACTTATTTGGCGTGTGAAAGAAACCGCAGCACGAGTAAACATGTGAATAGCTGAGTGAACGGTGAACGACAAGGTGTGCAGATACTTAACGCAAGGACATGTCAAAAAAATCTTTCAGCTGCAACATTAAAAAAAAATAAAGAAAGAACATTGCAATCGAGTGTGCTCTACTTTAAAATACTCTGCAGTCATTTGAAACATAAATTTGTATAAGGTATATATATTAATTATTTTAAAATGGATCTATGATGAGGGTTGACGGAAGATTCGTATCTAAATTGAGTACAAAAAAAAACACACAAAACTCAAAAATATGGTACAGATTTGTATGCTCTTACTTCTATATACTTTTTATCTGCTTATGGATGAAAGAAGTCTAAATAAATAACATTAAATCTCTTTCTGTTTTTCAGTTTTCGTGAATCAGCGAGCCAAATATGTCAATATAAGCTGAACTTTTAATATTAATTAGGCATATATAAATACTTTATGGCGTCAGCCATGCCTCTACTAATCCATTACATACATTTGAATAAACTTAATATACCCGTTTACCCTAAGGGTACAAGGCATAAAACAAGAGTTACGACATGACTGCGAAACAAGCGCTTAATAGTGAGATACACATACACTCACAAATACACAAAACAACACTTCATTCTACTCAAACTGAAATAAACATATATGCATCAACGCATTTCCGTTTCCGGCTGTTTAAATGCAGTAAACTACTATGAGCTCCGGCAACACAACACAGTAGGTGGGTTGATAAGTGTTCAACAAAGGAAGTACAATTTGATAAGCCTAAACATAATATTTCCTTTCGTATTTTCCTTAAGTACTTTTTAATTTATTTCATTCCGTTTGATGTATCAAGATCCCTCAATAGATATTTGTCTAACATATGAACACATCATTCGATTTAAGTCGCATGTTAACGAATAAATTGTTTTGGGTTTAATTACTGAATTTTATGAATAGAACTGCAATTTTTGTAATAAAATAATCAATTTTTTTACCACTCAATCAATTAAAATTAAAAATTAGACCAGCTTCAAAACAAAAAGGCACAAAAAAGCGAAAAAGAGCTAAATTACAGATTTAGTTCCAAATACAAAAATATTCTTATAGACAACCTAGAGATCTGTTAGAAGTCGATGGCGAACGCATTGTCGAACGCATAATTTGGATAAATAATGAACAAAGAATTTGTAGGCACGAGCATATATGAACGACTAAACGTAGTCGGATCATTCTTTTCTTGGAATTTTGTTTGGATTATATGGGGTAGGGCTTCTCCTCTTAATTCGATTAGATCCCTTTATCCGATACTGACATGTTGACTATGGAACAACCGCAAGAGTACACCGCAATTTTAAATCGGTCCGGAATTGACAAAAAAAAAATTGGTGAACATACATAAAATGGGGGAAAAAACATACTTATAGACTAACATAGAACCTCCTCCTTTTTGAACTGACTTCACTGTGTCTTTCAAGATCAAATTTTTCTCCGAAAAATTTACTTTATTTAACCGATCGTTCAATAAAGAATAAAGCTATAAATAGTCAGACAATGGTCACAAAATTTGCAATAAAGTCTGTAATGTAAAATAAAATGAGAAATATGTTGCATACATCTAGGCTGAAACTATTTCAATTATGTATTTCAATACAAAAAGTTCATGTTTTTTATGGTATTTAATTTATAAACAATTCCAATGAAGATATACACTACGATATTTAAATTTTATATTTTTTTTCTTTTGCATTAATTTCAGAAAAGGTCAAACTACCAAAGCCACATCAAAAGATATGTCACTAACAACACAGCAAAACTTTTTTAAAACTTTTAACGTCTACTCAAGCCAGTAATTATTTTCAATGAATGCAAAACTGCATATGAAACAAATGTGCCATCTCTTAAGATCATTAAGATTCCAGACTGTAAAAGATCAGCCTTTAGAATGTCCGCAGAAATCTTCAAGCGACCAGAGTTATATGCTTATAGCTTAAGTTATTCTCGATTGGCATGAGGTAAGATTGTTGAAGAACTAGTATGAAATGTCAAGGCTGTGCTGCGAATATTACAAAAAGAGGATTCAAATAGACTCGGCTTAAATTAAAAAAAAAAAAAAAATTAAGACTACTTTTATCAAATCATAAGATCTGCTAAAATTTGGTTCTATAAATATGACCGGGAAACCAAACAACAAACAACAATTTATGTTATGCAGCAGAGAAGGAGAAAACCAAGAGTAGTCACCAACAGCATCGATGATGTCTATTTTCTTCACAATAGCATTAATTGTGGCTGCTATTCCCCTGGCTAGTGATACCAATTCAAGACTTGTATTTTTTATATTAACATGAAGTATCATTGGTTGATGACCAACTAAAAGCTAAAAGCGTTCACAACAAAGTTACATCATGGAAAGTACACTTTTAAGAGACTAATAAGTGGAAAGCACGTGGATTTCTGCTCACATTAAGGAGCAAAAATCTTTATACGGGGATTCAATCTCCGCAAAGCATATCACACAGTAACAGATCAAAAGGTGGTGCGGCTGCGCCTATTAAACAGGAGATTTCGTATTATTAACATGAGCCAGTAAGTACTTCCAAAAATCCAAATGGCCACCATTCAAGCTGCCACCAGTAAGGGTGAATAAAAAGTTTGTCGCTATATTTGCCTCCGAATCTCACATGAATAGCTTTAGAATTTGGGCAATTATGCCATGGTCTGGAAATTTAATTCTGGGATTTTAATTTCATGTACAGATGCTGGGTTATTTTCGAGCGGACTTAAGGGGTATCAGCCTACTGAATGCTGTACTGTATTCATCGGCTCAGATATTAGCAAGAGGTCATGCAAGTCTGGAAAAAACATTAGACCTGAATCTTGATATACTTATTCCAGATGACATTGATGATACGCATACGATCTTTCCTAATAAAGTTCACTCTGCTGCCCTTCTCGCTTCGCATAATAATACATCGCGATACTTAAGGTCAAGTTCCAGACTTCCACTTGTGCTAAAGGCACTATTGGTGATTAAGAAAAGGCTTAGAAGGCAATACTGTCGCATCCGGGAAACCAATTTGCATAGAGTCTACAATGCCAAACTGACCAGTTCTTGGAGAATATCTCCGCTACAAAATGATCTCTCTGGAAGCAGGTGGCTCCTAAATTCCCATTCAGGATGGCTGGAAGATCCTGTGCAAAATCTCCAAGCAAACAAGCAGAGGCATTTGCTGACGACTTACAAAATTGCTTCCAATAGTTTGGTTTTGCATCAACGACCAGAGCACGTGAGGTCCAGTCGGTGCTTGATATACGCGGCCATCGTTGCCTTCCAGCCGCTCCCAGAAAAATGAAAGAAGTCTCTTTTCACATTTAAGCTCTGAAGCCCAAAAAAGCATCTGGGAAAGATGTGCTTGTTAACTATACTGCTGCGCTGAGGCTGGGACATATTCCCAACCCATAGAAGAATGCAAAGATCTGCATGATGTATAAGACTGGCAAAAGCTCCTCTAACTTAGACTCGTACTGGCCTATACGTCTAAAGCCTACGGTTTCAAAATAATGTTGACACGAATCCTTGAAGGATACCCTCTAATCAATTTGGATTTTGTAAGTCCCATGGAACACCTAAACAGCTTAATAGAGTTGTAAATTCCATCCTTTGAAGGATTCTAGGCAAAGCAGTAAGTGGTTGCCGTTCATCTTGACATTAAGCAGGCATTTAACCATGAGTTTAGCTTAGGAGTCTGCTTCCGCCTTAACTGTGGTTATTAATGCACAGTTATTTGCAAAACAGGGCTTTTTCTGTTGTATTTGATGGCGTGGAGTCCAGTGTCAAGGCCATACGTGCGGAAGTTCCATAGGGCCGTGTGCTGATATAGCAGGAGATGATGAAGAGCTTATAGATTCGTTTTGCAAACAACTAAAAAATATATTCAACTGGCGTATGTGGTCGATCTCCGAAGTTCAAAATAGTGTGAAAAAGTTAAGATTGGGAAAAGCTAAACAGGTGAGAAATGGCCGTTAGCTCAAGCATTGCCTACGAAGTTCTGACAAGGTTTGAACCAGGCTGCCTAACATAAGCATCCATTGGAAAGCATGTAATTTGGTTTCGATGCATAATTAATGCTAATATTCGATTTTAATTATTTCTATGCAAATCTAATAGCTATAACTGCCAAATCCGATTACTAATCATGCTGCATTCGTACATTATGTTGCTTTCCATTACGTTATGCCTCACGGCTGTAAATAGCTGAAACAGTTGGCGTCATATGCCGTGCAACTTGCAACCGTCATGATTCAACTTACCTTACGACAATCTGGCCAATTGTGGCGACCACTTGCTACGAGTATGCAAAGTTATGCACACATTACGACATACTCAAATACATAGCAACACGGCGGACAACTCATAAATTATTTAAGAATTATCCTTGCTGGCTGGCTGGCTGACTGAAACTTTATGTTTCTGTCGCTGCAATACACCGTAGACTGCCTCCTGCTGCTACTCGTAATGCTGATGTCTTTCAGTAGAAATACTCTCCTTGCTTTTCATGTGCAGTCTTCCGTAATAAAGCCAAATTGTAATATCCGCATCCGACAACAGCATATAGTCTGCTTATTAAAATATTAATTGAATATTCGAATTGTAGTTGACTGCTCAGATTTCTGCATTTCGTTGCTGGCATAAGTTATTCGCTTCAATTGAACAAAGAATTGAAAATTGCTGCACAACAAGAAAAACAGCACAAAAAAAAGAAAATTCACAGGAAAATATAATAAAATTGTTAATGAAATTAACGTAGAGTAAATACCGCAGCTGAGCAAATTGAAAAATTCTGTCTGACTGCAAATTATTCTGGGAAAAACAGCTGAGAGTTTGCTGCGATGTGTTGCTCATGGTCGAATAAGTCTACAAAAGATATAAAATTATTTCGCATTTTTATGGTCGACATAATTACAAACCATAATGAATGTAGGCAACAAACGAGCATTAAAAATGTGTGCACTTGTACAGTGAAATTCGATTAAAAAGGGCATTGAAATGGTTGACTTTCAGAAATGATTAACTTCAAAAAGATGTCGAAAAGCTATTCGATATTCTCGGTATGCATCGATCTAGTAATTTAGCTGCGGTACAGTTGCTAAATACGACTGCAAGACAATTTCCCATTCGCAGTGGGAATCTGCTTAGGTCATATAATGATACCACAGCCCCCTATATAATACTTAGTAGGAACCGAGCTGAGATCAAGTTGATTGAATATTGTGTGTCAGTGCTAAGTCAATAGACACTTTGTAACCAAATTTCTGAAGAGGAACAACTAGAAGCAAGGAACTCCCAGAAGATGAACTTTCAATGTACATTGACGGATCAAACATGGACAAGAGTAGAGGTGCGTTCAATATCTCAGTGGAACGATCAACGCAGTTTTCATATGGCATACTAGTGTTCATGTTGAGATACATTTACGCAGTTCCTGCATATAACATCAGGGAACCTTACAACTTATATTGATAGCTTAGCTGCAATGCAGACTCTGAAGCGTGCCCCACTCAACAGGAAAGGAAGAACATACAACACTGTCTATGTGACTGCCTGACACTTATCAGAAAACGCACCGAAAACGGCGGGAAACCATTCTTAAACGATCTGGAATTTCTGAAAAACCTATCAATGGAGGACCAAGCTCATTTTATTGACTTTTCCGGTAGATCTTTTAGGCTGAGTGCGTTAAACGAAATCAACTGATGTGGTTGCCTACCCAAGACAACAGTTATCACAATGACTATTCACATATGTCACAAAATTAACCATAAAGTGGCGCTGCAATAAGTACAACCTAAACAGTAGGTACCGATCCACTGAAGTTCTTTCTGAGTTTTACAAAAATGCAGCATAATAATCCATCTCGAAATCTCTCTTGTTATATTGTAAAGAACTCGAGGTATACCCGAAGACGAAGGCAGTAATAGCTCGGCAGATTTACTAATTATTTCTCTTGCCTATAAGCAATTTTTACATCTTATTATTTAAGTTACTGTTCTTACCAGGACATCAAGTACCATCAAGTACCAGTAAGTGCGAGTACCGTCGCTCAAATCCTTGTTGGCGTCAATACAGAGGAACTGGCAGCGCAGTTCCCATACCGCATACTTAACTGATATACCATGCTTCACGCAGAAATATACAAGTATGTATGCAGTCTCGATGACGGCTAAAATGAGTAGCACTCTGGAGAAAACTTCAGGGAACGTATAAATTAAATTCAACAGTTTGGGTGCAGTTAAGCCCAATTTATAATTAAAAACCAAATTCATATTTGAAAAAACAAATCAGATAACAAGATGGAGGAAAAGTGCATCAGCACTCTAAAAGCGTTGCCAGTGACTCTTGCATTGTCCGATATACACACATCGTTTCAGGAGATCTTTTCAAAATTATGCCATTCTCAGGCATCGGGCTTTATACATGCCCCCTATCGACATTAAAGAGAATGCGTTCAACACTTTCTATGTGACTGTCCTGCACTTCTGTTAAAACTACCCGTTGATGTAAGACGCCAAATAAAAAATAAAAAAGTCTTTGTTAGAAATGGCAAGAAAGTAACCCCAGCATATAAATGTGTATTTAATAAAGCAGCAAGTGACCTTAGAAGATGGTTGTCTGAATTAAGAAATGAAGTATACAACAGAATATCCCTCTTTAACCCTTCTCAAGCGACAACTCAATGGAAATGTGCAGAGATGACAATGATACCAATACCAAAAAAGCCAAAGAACTTTCTGTCCTCATACCGTTCGATTAGTTTGCTAGTAACACGTTTCAATGTATTTAAACAAATGTTATTGCGATAAATGTTCCCAGTGCTGGCCCAGCTTTCATACCGGAACATCAGTTTGGGTTTATAAGAGGGCATCAAACTAACGAACACAGCCATCGAACCATAAATGAAATAAAATATGCCTTAGAAAACCAGAAAACTAGCATAGCATTTTTTTTTTTTTTGACATCCAGCAAGCATTTGGCAGTGTATGACACTCAAGAAATAATGGCTTCCAGCACCATACTTTCTATTGATCATGTTTTACCTAAGCAATAAGTACTTCTATGTCCAGAAGCCGGACGAGGTATTTTCTCATAATCCTATCAAGGCCCATTTCTCTACAGTCTGTACACAAGCGATATACATATCCTTCTCAAGTGAGGTATGTGTGACAACATAAGCCGACGATACAGCAATTGTTGAAACTAGTAGTCCCCAACAGACGCATATCAACATTTGAAGAATGATCTCTGTATATTAGAGACCAGGTTAACGAAGTGGAAAAATAAACTCAATTCATAAAAAACGGTACATTTTAAATTGGGTGAGTAAACTGTCCACCAGTGATTCAGTTGAATATATTGGAGTTCATCCTTATCGCCGTCTTGCATTGACAAGACATATCAAAGAAAACAAAGGCAGGCTGTTTAAAACTGTGCTGATGCTCATTTGAACTTATGATTTGCAGCTGTGGAGTACTACGAGTTACTTAAATCTTGAAATTGCTCAGAATGAAATGCTTAGAGTCATCGTCAAAGCGCCATTAGGATTTGAAAATACCTTTGGTTAAAGAGGAAATATGCTACCAGACCATAGCAATAACTTATCTTTAAATTTAACAGATAATAGTTTAGTTTTTAGAAGACCTAAATTTGTTCATATACTGGAACTTCCAGTTAGATAGGTCGAATGATATCACTAAGACTTTAAAAATTTATATTCCGTAAATTTTATATGTGAAATTATAAAATTAGATAAAACCAACATATTTGTAGTTTATATTAGTTGTTCTTACTGAATAATAGCTAATCCTGCCATTTCATTTAAAATTTAGGACAGATTTTTGAATAAATGTACAACGACGATCCACAAACCCGGCCAGCCTGAGGATCATCCGAACTCGTATCGACCAATAAGTCTCCTACCTTCTTTATCGAAGGTATGGAAACGACTTTCTGCGTCACGAGTTACTGAGTTGGTAGGCTATCAAACAGCTATGCCTGACCACCAATTCGGGATTTAAAACTGGTCATGGCACAATTGAGCAAATCCACAGGGTAGTGAACCACGTGCTGCTAGCTTTCGACGACAAGGAATATTGCAATGCGGTATTTTTTTATGTGCAGGAAGCATGCGATAGAGTGTGGCATGCCAGACTCTTGGCAAAAATCAAGGCGCAGCTCCCGGCACCCTTCATCCTTACGCTCCAGTCATATCTTAATGAACGCCATTTCCAGGTGAAAGTCAGAGATAAGCTGTCCAGCATTCATGTTATAAAATCTGGTGTCCCCCAAGGAAGCGTGTTGGGCCCGCTACTATACTCGCTCTTCACAGCTGATCTCCCTGTACCCTGTGCAGACATAATGGCAACCGACAAAGTACTGCTGGCGTCATATGCAGATGAAGCGCAGATGGTGTGCAGGAGTATTTGCACATCCTTGAACACTGGGCCCGAATATGGAATATTAAATTAAACCCAACCAAATGCACCAATGTGTGCTTCTCACTAAGGAGAGGGATCCCACCTAATGTCTGGTTGAATAATGCCGTTCTCACGCAAGCTAATGAAATAAGATACCTTGGGCAGACGCTGGATAAGAGGCTAACGTTTGCGCGGCATATCAGAAACCTAGTCAGCCGTTGTCGCCTCAGAATGAAGTAACTCTACTGGCTCATAAATAAACGAAGTAAACTGGCCCTGCGCTGCAAGAGAGCGGTTTACAACTCTGTTGTTGCCCCCATTTGGAGGTATGGAGTCCAAGACACATCGAAAGCGCATTCAGGTGTTGCAAAATAAAGCCCTGCGGATGATCAGTGATTGCCCATGGTTCGTCCGAAACATCACACTCTATAGGGACCTTCGCGTGAAAACGATAGAGGAGCAAATTGGCCGCCATACCAGTCGGTACAACATAAGGCTGACCGCACACTGCAACAGACTTGCTTGCACTCTACCAAACAGGCTAGCGATCAACAGACTGAGGAGGCGTAATGTCTTCCTCTAAATGAACACCGCTTATGGCCCTAATCTTGCTACCCTCCAAGGAGCCGGCGATGCTTTTTCTACAACTTCTGAATTTTATGACCATCCATGCTGTTGGACAAGAGATATTTCTTCAATTCATCGTTTAAACAGCTGTTTGCCATGTGCCAGTATTTAGTACCTCCTCCAATATTGCAGCTCATGAAGATGAATGCTGTCTGGACATCAGCTTGAGAAAAAACCAGAAAAGATATCAATTTCATTGCACACAAAAAAAAAAACAAAATTCATATTTACTTATTTTGGTCCCAAAGCTCAAGTCCTTATTTGAGTTCCAGCGCTGAAATATTGTTTTTAGATTCAACAATTGACCCGTAACAGTCCAGCTCCAGTTATTACCACACAAAACTTTGTGTATCATACATTAATTCTAATAAAATATTCCATAAAAGTTCAAATTGGTCCTCTACAAGGGGAAGCCCCAAAAAAGTCGAGTCGCTATAGACATGTCCGTCTATTTGGATGACCGAATGAACACCAAACCTTGGAGGCTATAATATATAGAGTCTTCGAGTTTAAATATTTAATCTCTCCTTTTCGCTCTTCAGAGTACTAGAACTGAAAATGAATTGGTACAACCCCTCAAAGGGGTCGATCTTTCTGAGATTTTCTGTAAACAAACTCTTATTCTTCTTGTTACTTTTGATAAAATAAATAAATTTGTTCAATTATAATACAGCAAGGTTAAACCTTTTATAAAAATTACTAGAAGGCGTATTTCCATTCAAGTCTGTTCCACTTGCTGCGTTTTTTGTATGAAAAATACTTTTTTGTATTTCAGCTAAACTTAAAATGATAAAATCGAAAGATCTTAAACTCATCCCAATGCTGCTCGGACTCAGAATTTCGTTTCGCATGAGAGGTTTGCATTTAAAACGACATGATCTATAGATAAAATCTATGCTATTTATTTTACTCAGCATTGAATACATAATTTAAATTGAAATAACTAAGTTACAAAAGTTTATACTTTCTCAATATTTTTTCCAAAAAAAAATCTGATTTCTTTTAATTTAATTTAATATTTATGACCATAAGCGAAGTCACTGAAAACAATTCCAATTTAAAGTATTACCTTTCGAACTTATTCTTATTATTCGAAGACTTTATAAACAATTTTCACTGTACTTGTATACTACTGCGTCTTAGACAGCAGAACAATTTCTAGACTGAAACAGTGAAAAAAGTTTAAACGCGACTATGGCGCAACACCTGCGTAGATATGAATCAGTCTCAAACGAGCTGACTGTCTGCCTACCTAGCTGCTGAGATAGCTAAAAGTCTGAGTTTCGTCGAGTGTGAAAAGGCGTTGCGTCTTTTAATGAGCACGAAAAACGCACAACGCGCCATAAAAACCAAAAAAAAAGTTCAAGAAATGTGCCAAAATGAGTGAATGCTTCTGTTTGATTGTATAAAGCGAAGCTCGTAAAAAGTCTATAAAGCTATTGTTAGCATTCGTAAGATTTTTTTTATGGCCTACTATTAAATAAATATATTTTTCTAACACTGAATTTCTTTTTATTTGTTTTTGCAGCAACAAATATACGCGTCGACGGTCACCAGGACGACCATTGTCCAAGTATCAGAATATTATTTTCCGCTGCTTTTACGCTACGCAATTGAACAAATTGTGTAGCATAGTCTAAGGGGCCATTCATTGTTTTATGAACCATAAACATTAACAATTATGCAGCAGACAAAGATACAGACTGTCGGACAGGCAACACGGCAATATTTTTATAACTCAGCTTAATTAGAAAAATACATTAGCAAATGGTGGCATACTTCTTTCTAGCTTTACTTTTATTTTAAACATTTGTCTACCCTGCACACTGCACACAGTGTGTAAAAGGAATAATCAGTTCAACATAATGGTTGTATCGCATTAAAGATCTCAACATGGATACCATATATATTTTTTACTTTTTTATTAATTTACTTAAAAAGTCTAAAGGAACTAACCTTGCATATACTTTTGAAGGGAAAACTTAATTTTAAGAGTTAATATAGTCTTACAACTATTTAGGGGTGTTAAAGTGTCTTTATTTATATATTAATTTCGTGTTCTCCGTATCGGATATAAAAGTATCGATATTTCTTTATTCGTATTATCCATATTTAACAAACCTACTGTGGAAACTTCAATAGATCCAGCTTTCTCCATTTAAAGTTACATGTGAAGGCTATAAAATCTTTCTTTTCACTTTCAATTTCTATTTTTAACTTTTCTACCATTTTGCTAAATCCTACAAAAGCACACAGGCTCTTCCAATGCACTTAATCTCAACAACAACAAAAAATAAAACGTGGAAGCATTTTATAATGTTACTTACATAGAAGTCATTTACCCTATACATACATAGATAGTGTGTTCTAGTATAGTTCAGCTATTTTTTACCCGACCGAGCGACGCAAGGAAGGGTAATGTCTTTAACTGTTTGTTTTGTTGTGGCACACCAGAGATCAAAGGCGTGGTTCGATTTTCATGATTTAGACGTCAAACGTTATATAAAAATATGCTTGTGTGTATCACACGACATATTGTGAAAAAAAGTTAAAGACGTCTCAAAACATTGAGTTGTATAACATTGAATAGGTATTAAAAAATCATCTTTAGGTTTCTCTCATCATTTTTCATCTATAACCATAATTTTTTTAATCTATAATGCGTTCTCTCTCTGTGCACTGCATATTCATTCATTCCAATGTCATACTGTTATAATTCTCAACTAATTCTAGCTGTCACAAGTATTTGGTTCTGTTGCAGTCGGGTTTTTATATATTCTTTTCGAAACAAATTTAATAAAGGCGGAGGTTAGCGTGTTCATTGAATTTAAATTATCTAAAGTATAAATAAGATAATTTAAATATGGTAATAATAAGGCAATATCTCCTATAGTCTCAAAGATCTCGATGTTCATACAGACATACAGAGATACAGACGGACATTCCAATAACGAATCGACTTTTGGTGCTTATCATATATTTAATGAGATCTGTTTCGCTTCCATCTGCCTCTTGCATACAATTCCTATGTTCCTATTTGGATCCGCGTAGAACATATTATTGGAATTAGTAAAAGATACACAATTAAAAGATATACAAGAAGTCGGCTGCAATGACTACAGACCGCCGAAGCCATCACAGACACACATTCTCCTAACTGTTTCAAGCAACCACTCCGTTTCCGCAAGATATACATATATGAGCAATGGAGGCATATCAACCGCTCCATGAAATGGGCTCCCAATCATACTACGAGCTGTACGAGCTGGAGAGTCGCAATGCTACTGCAGAGAAAAACAACACCTATCAGCGAACTCTGAAGCAACGCGAGCTGTTATAGAGCGATATCGAGAGAAACAGAGAGAGAGAGAGAGAGAGAGAGAGAGGAATGCCTTTAGAGATGCAAGAAAAATCAGCAAGAAATGCATGAGTTTGAAGATGTTGAGAGGATATGTGACAGAAATGTAGCTCGAAAATTTTTCCAAAAGGTCAAGTGTTTGACCAAAAATTTTGGGCTCAAAATTCCATTCTCAGATGTTCAGGAATCACTAAGAATACAGAGAAGTCATTTTTGTAACATACTTGGAGGCTATGAAGCGCAAAATACCGCCGATAGAGAAATGACACTTGAACCACTAGTTAATGATGGCACTTTTAAAGAGCCACTGGGCTATGTCGATGTCAATTCGGTTATTAAAATACTGAAAAATAGCAAAGCGGCAACGACTGCGAAGTAACTCATCTTTCCATCGTATATAAGAATCAAAACAAAACGGTCAACCAGCTACCAACTATTCACATTACGGCAAATCATGGTAAAAACTAAAGAGTTTAACAGTTTTAAAGCCACTTTTGATACGCACGAGGTATTCCGGTAAAGATCGTTCGTCTTTGCTTGATGACGCTAACACAAACACACAGCGTTGTCAGGGTGGGGTAAAACCTCTCCGAACCCTTTCATACAAAGAGATGTTTCAGGCAGGGTGATCCGCTGTCGTACAATTTCTTCAGACTTCTGATGGAATACATGCTTACATATAGAATATGTCGGGCTCGATATTTCAAAAGGATTTGATGTTATGCGGATAATATTGATTTCATCGGTAAACAGGAACCGCGACTTAACAATCCGTTTTCGGATATGGAAAAACAGTCTCGGCACATGGGCTCATTGATGAATGAGGACAAAATAAAGTACTTCGTGTCTACTCGCACACCGTCATCGCGACTACCTTGGATTCAAAATATCCAGCAACAATAATGTCAGCCCGGCGATCAGGCGAAGAATCACGCTTGCAAATTGATGCTATTTTGGGTTGAGCAAGCAAATTAGAAGTAAAACCTTTCTTAAAAGAGGAAAATCAAGATCTAAAAGACGCTGATACTCCCGGTCCAACTTTATGGCGCATAGGCATAGACCGTTATCGAGTCAGTTGAAACACCATTGGAAGTATTCAAAAGGAAGATGAAAGAGCTCCAGCACGTATGGTTTACATGGGGGGCCCAAACCTGTTTGGTGGAAGACGTAATATAGCATGAGCGGGCACGAATTGAAATGACCAGGTATTGAGAAATCTCTCCGTACTTGGCATTCAAAACAGCCGTCACCAGCGGGCAAAAGATTACAGAAGCTGGTGCGCTTTTCTGAATTCGGATGGTTTCTTGAACAACATTTTTTTACTTAAAAACTTAGAAAAGGTGCAAAAATTTAAACAGGGACTAACAAACTTTCAGTATTCAACCTTCAAGCTTCTATTATTTACAGTCTCCAAGTTCTTGTTGTTCATAGCGAGAGACACGCTCACTTCCTTTAGTGGTTCTATTTGTATCCTTAATTAATTATTTTATTAAGATTAACACAAGTATATGGTATACTTTTTTCGAATTGAAGTAAGATACATCAAAATTAGTATTTTTAGTCCAAGCTTTTGTTGTACATAGCCAGATAGATGGACATGTTTATATTGACTTGGCCACCAATTTCAATAAAAATCTTGTTCATACAATCACTTAGATTGAAAAGTAGATTTTAGTGGTCGCAATAATCGTCCAACCAGGCACGCTCTACATACTAAATTGGATTAAGTTCATAAAATATAATCTTTCTGCATCAGTGATATAACCCATCGGTGGAAGTACATTCCACGGTGGAAGTTCATTCCACACAATTTTCAAGAACTGCGAGTCTTTGAAACTATCTTAGCCTACACCCTTGTAAGATTAAAATAACTGAGGATCTGAAGGCGCTTGACCATTCATACCATTAATAGATGTACCTGATGTCAGTCTTCTTTGGCTCTGATTTACCGCAGCCTTACCCTATCGCTTCTACAGAATATGCGTCACAATATGAAGCTCCTAAAAGTGCATGGACCAATATTATAACCATTTAATTTCAGTTATTCTGATCGTGATTTTATAAAGCTCTCGGAATATTATATATAAATATCAAAACTAATACTAATAACCATTGATGATAAGACATTGCTGTATCTTGGTCAGAGGATTAAGTGTATAAATAAATTTGCAATAATGATGCAATTCTGCCCACGAAAAAGCAATATATATTTGCTGACATTAATTGCGAAATATGTAAAATCAATAAGTAAATTCAAGCTCAATATCTGCATTTGAATATGAATAGAAAAACCAAAAATGTGCTTTAAAAGTCGACAAAGAATGAAAAATGAATTTTGCTATTTAGACATGTTCGGCTAAGCAATAGCTTTCCACCCAAACCAACTCAAAATAAACCATAATAAATTAAGAATTACGCGTACCGGACGATTGGGAAAACCGCAGCATTTACGAGCAATTTAATGCCGCAACATAAATCAAACGCGCAAATGCATAATTTCTAAAACAATAAAAAATCAATGTGCGTACACTTAATATGGCATATAAAGCCATGAATCAGTTATTACCAGAATTATATATTATTACCAAATATTGGCTTTAAACTGAACTTTGATTTGCTGTCTTCTTCATTCAAGCGCAAAAATAAAAATTTATAATCAGATACAAAATGTTAAAATTTGCACAACCCAAGCGCTAATGGCATAATTTTTCATGCTGGCTCAATCCCCAGCAGACAAGAGCAACAAAACAATGTGGCAGACAAGATTTGCTGAAACGTCCGCAAATGTTACGACTTGCATATTAATATAGATTTAACAATGCTGCAGCGCTCTAAAATTAAGGCTAAGACTACAACGTGGCACACAACATGCTACACTGCGCAGAACTCGCCATTTCTTGCTCAAAATTTGCGAATATTAATCATGGCGCATTGCTAATGCCGCTTGTGACCGACCTAGTACAAAATCCATATTTTCTTTATATAATTTAACAGTTGCGCATTTATTTTTAAGTGTAATATGGCGGCCGTACATAGACGTCCACAGTCCATTCCGCGCCCAGTTGACGCCGCTCGGTTGTGTAATTTAGCGGAAATGCTGCATTATAAATCGCCAGCTTAAAATGTAAAAAAAAAAAAAAAAAAACCGAGCATAGCAAAAAATGGATAAAATGGCGTAAAATCGCTGAAAAAACCTGGATAAAATAATAAAAGCAAGAAAGACATTTGATTGAGCAGCGATGTTAAATGTTGGCCAACGTTGCACAGTGGTCTCAAATCGCATTAAGAAGCACTTAATTTTGCAAGTACATGTTGACTCTTTTTACTTAATATATCCTGTACTAAGAGCGACAAGGCTTGAACAAAAGTATGTAACACACAGAAGGAGCCTAGGAGACAAATATGTAATATAATCGAGCAATCGTTATCGCTAAGGGACTTCAACTTTGAAATGGTATTTAAGTAGATTCAAATCCCATTATGTATGGATCTATGTATGGATGTATGTATGGATGTATGTATGGATGTTCCTCTCTTACGGCTAAGCCGCTAAACCAATTGGTATGAATTTTGGAGTAGATATAGATGAGACGATGGAAAATAACATAGGCTACGTTTTGAGGGGCTTGGCAATTGAACGATATTCCGCAGATGAGATTGCAAGCTCGTTTATATTTCCGCCCCTACTTACAATACCTTTACAGATGTGACAAAGAGGCACCGCAAAATTAAAAAGTTCTTGCGGAAAATGGCCCAGTTAGTGTCGTCATATCACTGTCCCAATAGGAACCATGGCATTTCTCAACAAGCAATGTAGATTAAACAATTTCATTGATATCAATGCAGTTCCTCAAATATATCTCGAAGTTTTATAGATGGAATCCATATTTAAATAAAAATCAATTCGCCAGCGACTTCGCTTAGCAAATGCCAACACCAGATATTCATATTCATTGACAACGAACTCAATAATGCAGTTCACCAGTTCCATCGATTCAAAAAACAGCAGATAATGTGCGTCCGTCCTTTATAGATTACTACATCCGATCATCATGAAACTTTGAGAAGCTATTGAATACACTCCCACGCAGTTATAATACATCTATCCTAAAATATGATCACGATACAGAATTTTTAAAACTTTATGCGAATAATGCAGATAATTCTCAAATAGTTTTAATATACTTCATATGGGTATCGTATCAATCTTCAGTGTTAGATTTCGGTTTGTGATGATAGGTGATTGTGATAAGCAGTTGTCTAAGAGGTTCTTTAATTAAACAATTTATAATGCGGGGTTTAATGCGAGAGAGGGAAATTGTACTAATCGGGCATATCTGTTGAGAGAACAGCTTATTGAAAGAAGTATGCTGGGTTATAATTCTTGGCTTGCTGCAAAATACAACCCATAGGCGACTAAAGGTTATATACTTGTATTACAATTCATAAACATTGCAGCATACCTTATGCGTAGAAGGTAACATCAGATATCATGGAATCTATAGTCACTAGAATCATACTTTGTTGTTCTCATAAAATAGAAACACAGAAGGATGCATAGCAAAGCATATAGGGTCAGCTATAGCAGCAATCCATGATAAATCAAATATTATAAAAATGGTCTTGAAACATTGTGGCTCACGTATACAAAAGGAAGACAAACAAGAGGCGTAGCATAGCAAGTCGAGTCCGCTAGTCATTTAATAACAGTTTTTTTTTTTGTTTATAACTCCATTTTGTTAAACACAATCTGTTCTTCGAGAAACATTCAGTAATACTTATATATAATTCAATTAAAGAGGCATGCGATAGAAACAAATTCGTGGCGTATGAAAATAATGCTGCTTCGTCCTAGTGACCTGTGACTAATGTGCACCATTTTTAGGCCCTGTACCGAAGGTACAAGAGCCTATTGGTTTTGTGCAAATGTATGTAACAGATACAAACAATGGTCGGAGACCCCCCAAAGTTACCCCCATTATGGTCAGGAGTGATAGAGGAGTCGATATAGCCATGTCCGTCTGTCCGTCCGTCCGTCTGTATGAACGAAAGGATCTCGAAAACGGTAATAGATAGACACTTCCTGTTTTTTGCATTCGACTAGGACTGCTCCGGAATTTTACAAGTTTATTTTAAAATTTTGCACCTCCCGGTCGGTTACGCCCGACTGTAATTTTCGTACTTGTTGTCTTTAAGAAGAGAGTATACCTAGGAGTTATATATATTCTATTATTTGTATACTATTAGTGTTTTCTTACACTTCTTAACTTCCTACTTCTTTAGGCCCAGTAGGGTAACGACAAGTGGGGACGACGACGCATACTTTGACGAGGTTACCCTCCATTGTCCTTTATGACGCCCCTATAAAATGGGCGCCCGAATACAACATTTTTGTAGTCATATAAGTTAGTAGACATGTAGCGAATGTATTGTGTAGTCATTAGAGTCTGAAAAAATATAAGTTGAAGCTATATACGGATAGAAACGAAGCCAACAAAGCAGAAGCACAAAATAGCAACAAGCAGAACCAAAGATAATAAAGCAGAAGTAAAACAATAACAACAAGCGGAATGACCATAAAAATAATAACGATTAGCAGAAGCACAACAACAACAAGTACAATCAAAACAAGTAAGGAAATACAGTCGGGCGTAACCGACTGTAAAAGGCCCTGTACCAGTTCAGGTCGCCTAACAAACATATTAAACGTTTCCCGAGCTTATGACCAAACACATGACCACTTCTCACTGCGCGAATATGAATGAACAGAAAAGGGGGGTTGTTCAAATTCAATTACTTATAAAATCGCCATTTATTATCCGATTTTGATGAACTTTTTGGATTTTTGCTTAGAGAGACGTTATCTCTATATTGGTACACTCAATTTTTTTTGTGCCGAAGAAATTTTCACCCTAAGGCGGTGATTTTATGGGGAAGGGGGGGGAGGGGCAAAATTTTAAAATAAACTTGTGAAATTCCGGAGCAATCCTAGTCGAATGCAAAAAACACGAAGTCTCTATCTATTACCGTTTCCGAGATCCTTTCGTTCATACAGACGGACGGACGGACGGACGGACAGACGGACAGACGGACAGACGGACAGACGGACAGACGGACATGGCTATATCGACTCCTCTATCACTCCTGACCATAATGGTGGTAACTTTGGGGGGTCTCCGACCATTATTTCTACCTGTTACATACATTTGCACAAACCCAATAGGCTCTTGTACCTTCGGTACAGGGCCTAATAATAACTGCAAGCCGAACTGCAACAACAAGACAGAGATAGCACCTACAAGCACGCAGAACAACGAAAAACGTCTGGCACAACAACAACACAGCACAGCTATCAGCTAGATAGCTCAGAACTAACGGCCAGAGCTCTCCTCGGCGATTTTCAAAGTCGCAACTAAGCACGCATGTTAGAAGTGAGTTTTAGTTAGTCTCAGACCGGCAAAGTGGTCTGTCAGCTCCGGTGAAAGCGCAGCAGCAGTAATAGATAAATACAAGGGAGTTAGTCTCGGACCGACAGAGTGGTTGGTCAACTCCGGTGAAGGAGCAGCAGCAGTATTAGTTGGGTTAGTTAGTGCCTGACTGGTAAGTAGACCAGTCATCTCCGGCGGAGTATCACTGGCAGCAGTAGCAGCGGTAACATCAGAAGCGGCGATAGCACCAGTAGAGATTAATGGAGACACCCCGGCGGAGAATAATAATTGCTTTTTCTCTCGTTGCATCCGTAGTTAGTACTTTAAAGTATTTAGTAGTAAAGTTGTTAGTGTCCATGTCCAGGCGATGAGGTAAATAGTGTCCACGAGATGGGGACAGCCATAGCAGCTCACGGGATCGGAGATTTAGAAGTAAATAGTCTCCACGAGATGGGGACAGCCATAGCAGCTCAAGGGATCGGAGATTAGAAGTAACTATTGTCCGCGGGATCGTGACAGCCGTAGCAGTTCACGGGATCGTAGCTTAAAGTAGTTAGTGTCCACGGGATTCGGGACAATCGTAAACGCTCTCGGGATCGGAGCGTAGATATTATAGTAGATAATTATAGATGCCTTCGGGATCGGGGCACCTAGGAAGTAGCCCGCTCTGTTCCAGCGTAATATTGGTATTTTCCGTAATGTTAAGATACCGTAAAATTATGAATAAATCTTGTTAATTCTGAATCATTTTGAGTTTTATTTTGCTAACAATTTAGACCTAGGTCACGTCTTCTTTATAAATTTCTGTCGTGACAGACTCTGGACACACACGACGAGACCCCAGCCAGAGACGTCATCTCAGTTTTAAAACAGTGCTCGGCAGAAAATATGAACGTACTTTGTAATTAAGTTTGTGTATGAGGCAACAGACACGAATCGTTTTTTCTTAAACTGAACCAAAGGCACTTTTCCGAAGCCAAAACAAGTTTTTCGTGTATGTATACGAGCCGAACCTTTTCTTATGCACAAAAGATAGGACTATGCCGAGCACTGTTTTAAAGCTATGCATATTTAAGTGCTACTTTGTATAAAGATGCAAAACTGTGCATACTTTTAGAGCTGATTTTTGGAAGGTTATTGTACATATGCAAAAATATAAGTTGAACAGCAGTATCATTCGCTAGGCATTCGTCGAATATTCCCTTGAATAATAAAAAGACAATAATAGCTAAACGCAATAATTTCAACAAACCAAAACTCTACACCTTTCTAAAGCCTGCGTACAAAACAAAGATCAATTAGTGCCAAATTTAGATTGCGTGGTGCAGTTTAAATAATACCATTTTTAATAATATCCAACTTTTATGAACATGAAACCACTGTGCGCGGACATCAGCAGCGGCTTTATTCACTATTAATGCCTGCTTACAGGCACATTAATCATTTCGGGCGAACGGCGTACGCGATGCACAAACAATGAACAATGTTGATGACGATAGTAGAGATGGCCACCCAGCAACACACAACAACCAGATTGCAGGCATTTTTCTGTTTCTTAATAAAAGTAAAGAAAAAGAAAAAACAAAGAATAAAAAAAGCAAAGAATGCAAAAAGCAGCCACAAAAATTGTTAAGGGCCAGCATCAAATGCTTTTATTTTTGACCACTTCCGCTTGTGCTCAA
This sequence comes from Leucophenga maculata, assembly GCA_035044805.1. Lineage (NCBI taxonomy): Eukaryota > Metazoa > Arthropoda > Insecta > Diptera > Drosophilidae > Leucophenga > Leucophenga maculata. Next base: position 63,147 of record JAWNNP010002968.1, on the reverse strand, counting down.
TTATCCTGCTTCCTTGCGCTTCCTGTCCACCACATCCGTTGCTAAAGCAATTGGCGATAGCTCTCCTTCATATGCTCTCCTTCATATGCTAGGCAGGCGTCTTTGCTTGTCTATTCTATTTTCTACTTAATGCTTTGCCTTGGCAAACTTCATTTGATGCTTTTTAAATGTAATTTTATGTCATTTCATTTCATTTTGTTTCGTTTCATTATTAACGACACAGAACATGATTTTCCTGTATGGCGCTAAAAGAGCGTTAATCATTTTGGGATTTCTTCGCGCGCATTGGCTTCTATTTTTTCCGAAATATTTGGTCCCTCGTGTACGATTTTCATTGTTTTTCATAGAAAAGTTTTAGGCTTTTGTTCGCAGTCAATCAGAAATTCGTCGACTTGCTGAAAAGAACGAAAAGAACAAATAAAAATTTACACGAAAAACATGAACAGAAAAAAAACCAAATAAGTCTAAATCCATTTAGACAACTTCTTAGCTGCGCAGCATTGCGTGAAATCAAAACATTTGAGCAGCTTACATAAGACAAAGGAACACGTTTTGTAAGCAAAGGAAAATCGAAGTTTTTCTTTTGTATGTGCTTTAAAAGTGGAAGGACAATAAGCATCGCAAAAGAGAAATATAAAGTTTTATAACAAAAATAGTTTTGCTTCACTTACTAAATAAAGAAAGTATTTAATTAACTTTTATATTTAATTATTCGATTCGATAGAAAACCAGAACGAACTCTGCACTCGAGTGTGTTCAACTTCAAGTTACTCTGTACCCCAATTGAAACTTAAATTTGTATGGATGATAAATTTCTATCTGGAGCCATGTGGATTATTTTATTGGGGTTAGTGCAAGATAAAGCCAACATGGCTTTCTTACAAAACTACAGAAAGCGAGACTATCCCTTCTCGTGGTCCAATGATTATGGTATCACTTTATCGATTTAATTCATCGTTTTTTTTTTTTTATTTTTAATACTTTTTACAGAATCGCAAACAGTTTTTGTCGTTAAATCTAGAAAACGATTATAGAACCTACGCGCGTTCGGCAATTTGTACATTTGACAGTTCGCGCGAGGCATATAATTCGTGGTTATAATAAGAAAAGGGAAAGTGAATGTGAGTGTGATAGGGAGAGAGTAATGTATAATATTAAAGTGGGAAGTTCCGAAGAGAGTGCTGGGGGAGATATTGGCATGGGGCGAAGACTGTATATGGTAGGACAGATCTTAATCGGCGCAGAGTGTGTTCGGTGAGAGCCACTAGATACATGTTTGGTCGTGGTCTCATAAAAGAGAAATGAAAAGAGCTGCGTGGGGTCAACTTAAATCGAGGCTGTCTAGCCGAGTATTTTTGCTTATTAATATTCCTCCTCTTTGTCTTCCATTTCCTAAAATAGACTGCAAACTTTATTAATTATAATAAACCTATGGGTTGAATTTTGAAAAAAGCCAGGAATCAAAGTCCAGCATACTATTCTCTTAAAACACCCCGACCACACTCTGCACCGTAAACGCACTATCCGATTGGATACAGACTTCGCCCCAACACAATATTTCTTCCAGCACCTTCTCAAGACTTTCCGACTCAGACAAATTTACATTACTTTATCTCCATTACATTCACCTTCCCAGCCCCCTTTTCCTTCCCTCGATTCATAACCTTGAATTATAAAAGCTTTTTATACCAAGAAAAATATCCGTATCACTCTGGCATACTCTTCACACTCCTCTTCCATGGTGCCAACATGACCTATCCCTTAGACTACCGGCTAGTCACAATCAACCAAAAATCGTACACCAATAACCTATATAAGAAAATGTCATATTGTAAATTTTTGAAACCGTACGGAACATATACACTGCCGATCAAGCAAAATGATTCAACATGTTTTTTCTTTTCCATTTTGATTTTCTCTTTTATGCTGTAAGCTATCGCCATATTTGGTGTTGTTGTTTTTTTTTAAAGTAAAGCAATAGACAAATTTTCTAAGAAATCCATCGACTTACTTAAAAAATATGAAAAAAACCATCCTGGAAAGCACTAATGCCTTGCGAGGAGCGAAGCATCCTTCGAGAAGCTTCAATCTCAAGGTGTTCTGCAGCCAAAATTCATCAAAATTTGGGTGTAAATGCAAGTGTCAGCTACCGTAAGAAGAGTAATTCGCAAGTGCAAAACATCTGAAGAGATTAAAACTTAAAAAGAAACCAACGCTTAACGACGTTCGAAAGCAAGCTCGCTGTTTTTTTCTCGGAATCACATGGCTTGGAATAGGGAGTGGCATCAAATCGTTTTTTTCTGTTGAAAAACGCTTTAATTTGAATGGACGAGATGGATTCAACTACTACATTTACGATATGAGAAAGGAAGAACAGGGAGGCATAATGGTGTGGAGTGCCATATCTTATTATGGTACAAGATCATAGATACAAAGAGCTGCTCCAAAATGCATTTCCCATTTTTCCAACCTTTTCGAGCCGTTATCTTGGACGTTTCAAGAGGATAATGCCACAGTTTAGCTATCTATAAGATTATACCAAACAAAATGTCTATCGTATAACAAAAAAAAACTATGCGTTTAAGATAGAAATAAGGATGAACTAATAAAAAGTACATAAACTCAAGAATTAAATTAAAAAAATCGGATAGTATAGTTTCGCGAATGCCCTCGCGCTTAGTCTTCATGGCAAGCTGCTGTAGCATTTAAGAATGGTCAAACTCTTCAATTCAACTCCGCCTATTGTATGCAGGTACTGAAGTTTTTAATCTAATTAGGCTCATCGCTGTCAACATCTTCAACGGAGAAATTGGCTTCTCTGTCAAAAAGTTGTTCAACTCCGACATGCCATTCACAAATTTCCGATAGTGAGGTTGATTATTTTCATTAATTTTTTGCAGCACAACTTCTATTTGGGTTAGCTCCTGTCTTAATTGTCTGACAACCATTTCTTCTTGAAAATTGATAATGGGACGTTACCATCTGGTTCATATTCAGCATCTGACTAATTTTCCATATAAAAAGAATCACTATCTACTGAATATACTGAAAATATATTTTAGTATTAGATCCGGCGCAACTTATCTTCAGAACTGGCAAGCATGAACAGAATATCCTTAATGGTGAGATTTTTAATGATTTTCGAAATATCATTTTCTTCCAAAGAAGTTTATATCAAATAAAGCGTGTAAGAGATTATAAAATTCAGGTATTTTATTTCACTGAACTATTCAAAATTGCACTCCAGGGGTATAATGAAAATTTAAAATGTGTTCACTCTATCAGGATTACAGTAAGATCCGGACTAGTTCATAATTATTAAGACTCTACTGTGACAGCTAGTGACAGCTAATCGTTAAGAAATCAGAGATTATTGTTCAAATAAAAATTTAAATTTAATTCATCTTCTATAATTTTTTAATACATTAGAAATAACACAGAAAAAAATAATTATAAAAGATTTAAATTATTAATTATTCTGGCTTTGGATATTTCAGGCAAATATAAGCTTTGGCGTGATCCATATTGTTGAAACAATGACTTCTTAGTTTTAATTTTTAACGATAACTGCTATTATTGATCCCTGAAAAAAACAATATTTTAATATTTTAGAGAAAGAGACTATTAATTTATCAAAATATTCAAGATGTGCTCAAAAGTTTTTTCACCGGGTCTGTTTTAATCATAAGTCATCATTAGAAAATCTGTTGCTTACAAAAACTTTTTTGAAGAAAAATAAAGTAAGAACGCTGCAGTCTATTGCCAACCGCAAAAATCTGAATATACCAAATGACGGACCCGTAGAATTAAACATCCAATAGATTGCCCTTACTAATGATGAAATTGACCAATTGGATGATCAGATGTGTGATGATGATGACATTGAAAAGCAGTGATAACGATACTCTTAAGGATGCTGCTGCTCCGTCTAATGGAACCTCTTAAGAAAAATACACTGAAAGCACCAACATCACCCACTTGAAGGCGATTGAGGTGGTTGAAAATAATGAAAATAACTGTCTTAAATGCCCGAAATTGCGCAGCAGCAGCAACTATCACAACAGCAACAGCAGCTGTTCAAACAAAACAGGAGCAGCTAGGTCAAAATAATCAAGCCAACCTCTTAACAAGACTCGAGAAGGTGGGCATCTCATAGGGTTACACGATCACGCAGTTAAATGAGAAGATGACTTTTTCTACTAACACAGAATGATTCCAAAAATTCGGGTCTACGGAAACGTCTTCCACACAGCACATGAGCTCACTTGGAATAGGCGCAGTGGTGGTGGAGCAGATGTATTGGTAAATAACTCTCTTCGTCATTTCAAACAAAGAAACAAAGTTTACTTATGCCTTCAATGAAAGTTACCGTAAGGCTAAGTGATATGGAGTTTAGTGCAATCTACTGCCCTCCCGAATGCAGAATAAATGAAAAGCAGTTTGCAGACATAGTTCTTGCCTCTGTTCAAAGGTATTTGATTGGAGGTAAATAGAATGCCTGATATTGCTTCTGGGATGACAGATACAATTCCCAAAGACGTTGGGAGTTAAGCCATATCTGCCAGTGGCGCTTAAATATTCGCTACAGGGGTTCCGACCTCTATGTATTTACTCAGGTGTATGAGTGAGCATATAGAAGTATCCGGCCGGACCCCTGCATTGATTTTGCAGTCCATAAGAAAGAACTATGATCATCTGGCATTGATCATCTCTGGCCGCTTTCTGGGTAGCTCATCTGGGTAACTCCATTTATTTGGAGAGACGGAGCTATATTCAGGAGAAGACATCGTTATAGCGGTCAACATTCTTATCACAGAAATGCAAAGTGCCAGTACTCCTCCTTCTAAGCCGGGCAGTTACAGCACTTTATTTTATACAGAAGCCAAGGAGCTGCTTGCAATGAAGAGGTACCTCAGAAGCGTATTTAGTGTAACCGAGCTGCAAAATAACTAAGCAATGTTTTACAGAGACTGAGAAGCGATAGACGCCAACTATTTGCTGTGAAATGCACTAAGTCAGTCAAGAAGCAATAATTTCGACAATCCCCAATTCGGTGCTCTGGTGAAGAGCTTGCTAAAAAGGAACAGGCAAATGCTTTTGCCTACGTTGGCGCAGGTGAAAGAGACTCCCGAACGCTTGCAAGCACTATTGCAGATGTCCCTCCCCATCAGATTTGAACAGACTCAAAATAAAGTCAACGTAATTAAAAACTCGCTGAAAATCAAAGCCCCAGACAAGCAGTACCCTTACTCATGCCAGCCAATTAGTTTAGGGCTTAGGACATTCTGTCGAACAGTTGAACAAGTTCCCAAAGTTCATCAGCATATCTTGCAAGCTTTATAAGACCTTGAGTATTTTAATGCAGTATTTATCGACATGCAGCAGGCATTCGATAGAGTGTTAGGATGTCGGCCATTTGTAGAAGTTAAAAATACTTCTGCCAGCTCCTTACTTCTGCCTTCCTCCGAAAAGCGAGAATTTCCGGGACACATATTCTGTCCCCTTTCGATGAAAACTGGAGTTCCGTAAGGTGTCGCACTGCGACCGTTGCTTTACTCGCTCTGTACCGCTGTCCGACCTATCCGTGCTGACAACTACATGGAGGCCTCCCATTAGGCATTTATTGCGACTAATGCTGCCGAGTACACCTTATTGGGACAACTGATAGCCACAATGACAAAAAAATGTAGACTAAAGACTGTAGAACTTAGATAGCTGCTCAATATATAAGGAGCACACTTTCTCTCCGAACGAAAAGACCAAGTTAATTGCCCCAATCTGGCTTTATGCAGTGCAGATTTGTATCATTTCTGCAAAAACAAATTAAAAAAGTATTCAGGTGCTGCAGAATCTTGCTCTTAGACAGATTACCGACTACTCGAGATACGTCTTAGTTTGCACACAGTTAAAGAGTAAATTGAGATGCATACCAGCCGATATAGCCATATATTAAATAGCCTTCAAAGAAAACTTGCGAACGGTCTCATGCCTTTAAAAAAAATGGATTTGCAAAAATTTTAGAAGGAACAAGTTACTGACCCTACTTTGCACAGATACAAAAATCTTTGTGCGGTTTCGGAAATATTGCGATATATGTACCATCAGGTTGATTGTGTGACTTTTTTTGTAGGGTACACAATGCACATGAACGACAAAAACAACAAATACACAGTCAAAGTAAATCCTGAACAATTTTCATATTCACCTGATTTTAAACGCTCTTTAAGTATGCAGTCTAAGTGGACCGTTTTATTGATTCTTAATATTTTAATTCATTTTTCGTTGCTCCAGCTCCTGCTTCATGCGTTTTTCACGCTTCTGTATAATCAAACATTGGCACAAACATACAATAAAAATAAACAAAAATATTCCAGCCGAAACAAAACAAGCAAGCGCTGAATGAGCATATCCGGCATCGGCGGAGATCTTAAACGCTTCGAAACTGCTGAGATCTGGATGCGGTATGTCTTCGATAAGTGTGACTGCGTGAATTGTATAAAAGACGCCCATTAAAGCCAATTGTAAGACGCCCCAGAAGGAAATAACCATCCAGAAAACCACGCATATTTTTTTCATTTTTTCGCCCATTTTTAGGCAGTCAGTCCAAGTTCTTCAGTAAGAAAATATATTGATTTAATGAATGTTCTCAGTTGACAACTTTTTGATATATATTTAAAAACTGAGAAAAGTCTCAGCAAAGCTGATAATTTAACAAAAAAAAAAACATTGAAAAGAAATATATGTAAATATTTTCATACAATGTATGGCATGAGAAAAAATATGGCGCATATACATACATAGCATTCGCATAGAGCTACAGTTCTAAAATTATGCAACAATGAACAGGAAGTTGAAACTTTTTGCTTGAAAAACTTTGGAAATCTTTTGAAGTATAACGTATATGTATTTCCCAAGCCACACACTCACGGCGACAGTTTATTGTGCAGCAAGATAGATAGATAAATAGATAGATAGATATATATATATATATATATAGACGACTGCTATCTGAGCTGAGGTTTCTTTGCATCTTTTTGTTTCTCAACGACTGCAGGCGTCGCAAGTGCATTGAATACAAAACTAGGTGACAGCAGTAAAAATGCGCATTTCTACTTGTGGAAAATCAGCAACCATATCAGATATATACAATGAAAACCCGCTCATGTCGGCTTCTTTTGTTGTATGTGTGTGAAGAAATGTTCAATGTGGCCTGGCATCGTCGTCATTGCTGCCTTTGTACGGAAAATGCATTTACGCATGGTTTGTGCTGGAAACGCCATCGGGTTAGTCGGTCGGTCTAGCGTTTAGTTGACTTCATTTTAGAAATACATATAAGGTATACACGCACACACGACTTAAAAGGCCGTCTCATTTGTCGTACGCATCCGCACCGGAAGTTGTCGTTAAAGTCGGCTCGCTAGCCAGAATGAAAATGCAGCAAAATACCAAAGTGAAAATGTTAAAAAAAAAAGTATCTGCAAAGCGAATAGAACATGCATAGACACATTCGTTTAATGCCTCAACGGCTTTTGCGATGTAAAACGCAGCATATGTGGCGTATGAGTGTTTTTTTTTTGTAAGCAAGGAAAAATTGGAATTCACTTTAAATTGCAATTTAATCTGCGTTAAGTTGCACTTTAAACTTCATATTGGACTTTTACTGCATAGACAAGAACTATTATTAATTTCTAAGACTCACTTCACATCGAAATCATTCTTTAAAATAAGAGGATACGATCTTATAACAGCTAATCAACCTGACGACAGAGTTCATGCTGGTGGCGCTATTCTGATCAAATCAAATGGAGTCAATCAGGACAACTTCAGTGCAAGTAGCAATAATTAAAATCAAGTGTGCGACTGGAGATTTTGTCATTCCTGCAGCCTACCTTCCTCCACGATACAGTTTGCTTAAAGAAGACTTTAAAAACTATTTTGAAAAACTTGGCCAGAATTTTATAGCTGGTGGAGACTTCAATGCAAAGCATCCTTGATGGGGCTGCAGACTTATTAATCCGAAAGGTCGAGAGCTGTACAAATGCATAACTGAGTGCCATCTTAACACATTATCCACTCGCAGTCGAACATATTGGCCCACTGATCCACAAAGTATTCCTGAAATTCCAACTTTGGCTTTATTTAAACATTAACCAAAACTATTATCCAAACTCAAGCAACGAAATCGAAGAAGCTGAGGAGTCTTTTGATCAATTGATTCACGAAGCAGCTTACCTTGCTACAACAAATAAGCCCCGTGCGTCGAACTTCAGCACACATTTCCTGTTGAATTACGGTAGCTTATCGCCAAAAAGTGTAATCTTAGGAAAATATGGCAGCATACCAGATATTCAGCGGATAAAAGTAACCTTAACAGAGCAGTAAAGGAACTAAAGTCGAAGCTTTGCGAATTAAAGAATGAGGCGATTGGAAAGCATCTGAAAAATATGGGTCCTCAAAAATATGATGAGCACAATCTGTGAAAGGCAGCACGTTACATTAAACGTCCAGTAAAGAGAAATGTGCCCCTTAAAGATATAAATAACATACGGTGCAGAAATAATAAAAGTAAGGCTAAAGCTTTCGGAAACCATTTAGAGCCAACTTTTGAACCATTTGACTATAATTCAAAGGAGGATAAAAACGAAGTTTTGCAATATCTTGATAGTCCCTGCCAAATGGACTTCCCACTAAGACATGTAACTGTTGCAGAAACGGCAAATGAAATCAAAATTCTTCAAGTCTCAAAATCTGCTGGGTATGACAATATAAATGCAGCTGCCATTTAAGCACTTACTAAGAAATAAATCACATTTCCTACATGCATCTACAACTCGATGTTACGTCTCAATCATTTCCCAGCATAGTGGAAATGTGCAGAGATTATATTAATTCCAAAGCCAAATAAACCGGAAAACATTATCACTTCTGCCAGTGCTAAATGAACGAGATATAATACCAGAAATTCAATTTGGCTTCAGGAATGGAACAATGTCACCGAGTTGTTGAAGTTATTACACACACGCTAGAGAGGAATCATTATTGCTCAGCTGTATTTTTGGATATGCAACAGGCTTTTGATAGAGTTTGGCACGATGGACTTTTGTACAAAATTAAAATGAGTCTTCCAGCTCCTTTCTATTTAATGCTAAAATCGTATCTTATCCAAAGGTATTTTTATGTAAAGGCTAAAGACTCATATTCAAATATTTTTTCAATTAAAGCCCTGCCAATAAATTACTGTGGCAACTTATGCTGACGACACTGCTATCCTAGCTACATCAGACATTGCTGCTGATGCTTCGAACATTCTGCAAGATCAGATAAACATAATGGAATATTGACTTAGCAAATGGAATATAAAGGTTAACGCAAACAAGTCATCACACTTATAACTTTCACAACAAGAAGACATAATTGTCCGAGTGTATCGATAAACAACTCAGTTAAATCCGTTACCAATTGTTTTAACTATCTGGGAATGCACTTAGACCGTCGTTTGACATATAAATTGCATATTAAAGCGAAGGTCAATCAGCTCAAGCACAAAACTAAAAGAATGTATTGTCTGATTAGTACGAAATCCAGACTATGCTTGAAAAACAAAATACTATTTTATAAATCAATTTTAAAGCCTGTATGGACATATGGCATTCAGTTATGGAGAACCGCAAGTAATTCCAACGTAGAGATTCTGTAGAAATACCAATCTAAGACATTGTAAAGCACCTTGGCTTGTTACTAATAAATGTACTATGACGAGGTGCAAAACATTCGTAAGAAGTTGAAATCAAAGTTCAGTTCCCTGAATGTGTTATGGAATATCTGGGTCAAACTGAGGTGTATAACCAAATTCAATAAAAGAGGCTCAGATAGATTTCTGTAATCATCTAAATTAAATTAAAATAGTTTTAGCATTCAAAATAAATTGTATTATATTTATAAGCTCTGAGTTTAGTTGGGCTATACAGGTTAACACGTTTTTTTCTGATGGCTCATTCGCGTACAGGTTTTCTATTGTCGAAAAGCAGTCAGTAAGAAATTTTTGGGATGAGCAAAGTATAAATTATTTTGAATTATGTTTTATATATCTCAATGATATTATTTGTTTATAATATCTTAATGAAAATATTTTGTCGCCACTATAAATTTATATAACAAACTACTAACTTACTCACTCAATATTTACCTTACAACATTTCCTCATTTTAAGTGCTTCTTGCTTGTGCACTTCTAACTTCAGCTGGCCTCCTTTAATAAACTATTTTATAGTCTGGGTAAAAAGATATATTAAATTTTTACAAATGTATATAACGTATGGAAACGAGTTAGACTTTCATAAAATATATTGTAGAACAACATCAAAAGTCGTGTCGATATGGACATGTTCGTCTGTCTAGCTGTCCTTATAATCGCGAGAACTTGGAGATGAAAAAAGATAGAGCCTTTAATACGTACATTCTCTCATTGTCACTTCAGATAATTAGTATTCAATAAACGTGCAATTACCTCTAAAGGGTAACCCCCATGCGGCGCCACCTCTTGGTGAGGACCAGCAATGGAAATGGACATTTTCATTGACATTCCCTGCAAAAGTTCATGACATTTGGAAAAGTGGAGTTATAGAGTCTAATGTGACAGTATATTTTTGACATCGGTGCCAAAATGAGTGTTGAACACAGAGCCAATATTTAGTTTTCTTTTAAACGTGGTAAAACTTTTACCGAAACTCACAAAATGATGAAACAAGTTTATGGGAATAATTGTCCATCTCGTACCACTATACAATACCAAATCTTGCTTGCCGAAATCTTCAGTGAACGAACAAAACATCAAAATTGTCCATGAATTCATCAAAAAAGAGCCGAAATCGTTATAGCGCTTCATGAAATCAGAATTGGAATTATCCAAAGACTCAATCCATTGATTTTGATCGATCTTTTGGCAAAGTGTATGCACGATTTGTTCCGCATCAATTGAAAGACGAGAAAAAGGCGTTTCGGATTCAACATTCAAAAGACTTCATTAAAGATAACAAAGAGAATCAAAACTTCCTTTTCAACATTGTTACTGTTGACGAGACATGGTGTTTTCGATATGACCCTGAAACCGACCGGTGAGCCAAAACCCAAAAAATTACGTTTGGAAAAGTCAAATTGAAGACAATGTTGATTTGTGTCTACGATTCGAAGGGCATTATTCACCAAGAGTGAATACATTACGCCAAATCTTGGAAAAGACCCGTGAACTCACCACCTATTAGTAGACCATAAAGCCGCTTTCGACACGACGATACGGTAGAGGTTTTTCAACGCCCTGTCTGCACTAGGTATTCCGGCAAAGATTGTTCGTCTTTGCATGACGACGCTATCTAACACACAAAGCGTTGTCCGGGTGGGGAAACCCTCTCCGATCCCTTTGATAGCAAGGGAAGTTTCGGGCAGTGTAAGCGCTGTCGTGCGAATTTTTCAGTCTGCTGATGGAATGCATCCTACGCCGATGACATTGATATCTTCGGTACGCAGGAACGGCGATTCAGCTAGGCGTTGTCGGAGATTGAATAACATGGCTCATGGGTATAGCGGTGAATGGGTGTCTTCTCGCACACCGTCACCGCGTCCTTGTCGGTCAGTGACGAAGGAGATTGTCAACTTCAATATTGTAGAAAACTACATTATCTACGTATCTTAGATCTGAAATAACCAGCAACGACAACATCAGCCTGGAGATCAGCAAATAAGAAGACGAAAATCAAGATGTACAAGACGCTGATACTCGCAGTTCTACTGTATAGCGCAGAGGCATGGACCTTGATTGAGTTAGAAGAAACGAAGTTGGAAGTCTTTGCGAGAAAGATTCTACGCAAGATTTTTGATCCTTTTAGAGTCGACAACGAGTTCAGGTCCCATATGTACCCGAGCTGTACGAGGTTTTTGGAGGACGTTGAAGTTGAGGACGACCGGGTACGGGTTGGAATGACAATTGGTGTCAGCTTGCGCAAGACTATGGATGCTGGTGCGCCTTCTTAAATTTGGCCATGACCGAACGACGGTTGAAATTCACCTAAAGAAGAAGAACTATGTTGTTGCCATTCCCTTTTACATCTCCCTTTTAAATCTCCTAAATAAAAATAAAATTTTTTAAAACAAAAGTGCTTGTGTTGTCAGTCTACGACTTTGAAATATCCTGCAAACTTGCTAATATAATCCAAATTGTATGCAGACGCTGCACAACATGCTTCACTCAAACCAGCAGCATGACGGCATGCAATACGCAACATGTTGTGGCAATAATTGATGAGCCTGACATCTTGTGTTGGTCAGGCCAAGTGTGCCCGCAACAGATTCGAGGTTGATAAGCATACATTTCGAAAAGTATCTGCACTTTAACTAAATTTATTAACTTTATAGTGTCTGGCTATGTCTAAACAAATATTTACAAAAACTATATAAGCCCTTGGCGCTTCAAGATGGGATACACAAATATTTACATATATTTACATAGCTGTGCAATAGCACAAAAAATAAAACAGATACAAATACACGTAAATAGCTTTCCAGAATACTATTGTAATTGAAATACAAAAAAGGTTTCACATTTTTTGAAATGTATTGTATTCTAGAATAAGTTGGTCAGGCAACACCATCTGTGACCCTAAAACTCCAAGCCGCATTGTTTGTGCAAAGATTGTTTATGACATAAAAGACTCCACTGTCTTGTACATAAAATTCTTTCAAGGCAGTTCCTTTGTAATATTCTTCAACAGAAATTAGTTTGTAACCCCAAAAATGTGAAAGGATTTCATTTTAATCTCGAACAAACCAAAGCTAAGCGGCAGCATGCAGTTTATATCTTTTCTTAAGTTATGCCCAGAGCAACAGGTGGATACATCTACAAAGGACATATGTCGTATGAATGAGGGCTACAATGCAACAGATTCTAAGCAAGCCAAAGCTTTTCAGATGGGTTTTCTTCTTTTTTTTTTTTATTATCATTTATAGTGAATTAAAAGTAAATGAAATAACGCTAAACTAATGCCAACTTTTTGTTTGCCAGCATCTCTTGTCGAAAAGCAGTTAAGGGTCAAAGGCAAAATTTGATTAAGATAGGCCAACACACAGACGCACCTTTGTTATGTGCGTGCGTGCGTGTGTGTGTATTCGTTTTTGTGGGCGGAATTTAATTTGCGGTCGCAAACGCCCATAAACCATGATCCAGCATACTACGAACAGCTTTAAACACTTCATTCAACTTAGCCCATTATAGCAGCCATAGAAAATTCCCGGCACGTAAATATTAAATTAGGTGTGGCTTGAAAATCTTGGAAATCTTTTTTGGTTGGGTTTGCCTCACTAAATGGACATGCTCCAACATATCGCAATACAAATGTGTTTGATTGTAAAATGAATCAAATCTTAATTTGAAATATTTGTCTGCCAACATTTGTATACACTGATTGGAATGAATTTTTCAATTATTCTCACTCTGTTGCGCATTTCGAACTAAAATGTACAGATCTGACTGCACAACTACTTAAAACCTTGATATATGCCGCACGTAGTAAATTTAAAGCTCAATTAATAACATTTTGCTCAGTTATTCTATGATTTTATGCGCATTTTATGGCCGGTTTGAGTTTTATATTTTAGCTCTTTGTTCTATTTTTGTATCTGCATCGATATACCTTTTTTTTATGGCACAATTGGGAGTCATACAAGCAACGTACAAAAGCTATTTAAAGTCAAAATTGAGGTATTGCGCAAAGTTTGTTTTATGGAAGTTTTTTCGCTCTTTTGTTTTTTCAAACTTACTTCCGCATATTTTTGTAGCTTGATAATAGATTGCGATGATTCATTTGCTTTTAGTATTGCAGCAGCTGAAATAAGTACACAGATATGGTCAATTGAGCAGCAGAAGTGAAGTTTTGTTTTCCACTTATATGAAAACTCATTCCTTCTGGAAAAGCGAATCCAACGTACTCTGCATGTATGCGCAATGAAGTAGATTGTACTTCATCAGCAGATTAAAAAATCATTTGATTGCGCGCCATCCTGCCTACAACCTTTATTGGTGTCAAAGGTCTGACCTTCGTTTTCGTATTTACAGAAGTAAACTCTGCCCTCAAAATTTTCGGTCAGATTCTTCACCTTTTTATAAAACTTTTGATCTTCATTTCTATCGCCTGACCTTTCAAGCTTCTCGAAGCTTACGCCTTTTTTTACTTCGTTTTCTGAAAAGGCGATTTTCTGCTCTCTGTTTCTCCCGCAGAGTTTTTAGAGTTTTTCGACCTTCTTGTCAGCCTTATGCATGCAGCGAATGATATATCTCCACTGTACACTTATATCTTCAGCAGATGGAGAGGCTTACTGAAGCATTCGGGAGAGTCTGAGCGAGACAGCATCTCTCTGACGCCTTGCTTTCGTTGATTATCGGGATGTGCATCATGCTGAGTCCAACTGTTGAGCCAAAGAGCCCTTTCTTCCAAATAGGTGTGTAACTAAATGAGCCTGCACAGCTTCCAAGTTAACAACAATAGCTATATTAAATGTCAGGGAATGCTGTATTGGAACATCCAATCCTTAGTATTTCCTGGAGTGCAGATCAAATAACACGCAAACAAATGGATCATGTTTTGATTGATGGAAGGCACGCATCGAGCGTGTTGCACGTGCGAACGTTACGTGGTTCCAACATTGACTCGGACCATTATCTTGTCGCAGCCAAGGTACGCACTAGGCTCAGCGTATTGCACGCCGCACGTTCCAACATGCAACGCAAGCTAGACGTCGGCAAGCTGCAATCAGAACAGGCCGCTGATGCCTTTTCAAACAAACTCTCCCCACTGCACCGGGAAGCCTCTTCGTCCTCTCAAAATATATGTGAGCAGTGGAAACATATCACCCGCTCCATGGATAGGGCTGGCAAGGATGTCATTGGTTATGCAAAACCTGTTAATAATTCTTGGTACGAATAGGAGTGTCGCAATGCTTCTGCAGAGAAGAACGCTTCCTATCCCGCAGTCGGTAGCAACTCGAGCTATTACAAAGCGATATCGAGAGAAACGGAGAGAAACGGAGAGAGGAGAAACGACTTCTCAGACGCAAGAAAAAGGAGCAAGAAAGGCGGGAGTTTGCAATGAAGCTCGAAAATTGTATCAAAAGGCCAAGCGTCTGACTGTAGGTTTTAAACCGGAGAATCTATTTTGTAAGGATAAATATGTAAATCTGGTTACGTATGGAAGTATTTGAGAGCAAGATTCTCCGCAGGATTTTTGGTCCTATTAGTGTCAGTGACGATTGGTTGAGGTTGAGGTTGACATAGTCACATTATATTCCAGCGGCTGCAATAGGCTGGTAACCTCATTCGAATGGGTGAAAGATAACCATGGTTTATATGGGAACTGATTGAAGAACTTCGAAATAGAGGACGACCAGGCCCGCGTTGTAACGATTAGGTATAGTTAGATCTCAGCTCACTTGGCATTCAAAAGAACTGGCGCTAGCGTGTACAAGCAGTTGGTGCGCCTTTCTGAATGCGGCCATCACGAGCGACGGTTGAAGGCCTTCTAAGTAAAATATCAAGAAATTCAATCAGTATGTCACTGAAGCCTGAAAACAAAGAAGGTCAAGTTGAATTTTATTAACTTTTCATTTACTGCCTAATGTATTTTCAAAAAAAATTTATGAAAGAATATTTTTGTGAGAGAATTGACAATACTTAATGAGCGAACTATCAGCCCCGATTGTTAGTTTGTCATCATTATGGCACATCAGAGCAAGTCCATAGAGTCATGCAGCAATTCCTCAGGTACAGACACTTCTTCTAGCAATACTATTCTGCGTGTACGAACAATGCAGTTCTATATGCGTGATATCTGTGATGCAGCTCTTACATTAAACTGCTGGCTTTGGCTCTCCCGATCAATGACCTATTAAGGTGATAATAGACTCC
The DNA here is from genome assembly GCA_035044805.1 of Leucophenga maculata. Lineage (NCBI taxonomy): Eukaryota > Metazoa > Arthropoda > Insecta > Diptera > Drosophilidae > Leucophenga > Leucophenga maculata. The sequence goes on along the minus strand of JAWNNP010002968.1, from coordinate 47,199 downwards.
AATAGGAGCCAATTAAAATTCGTATCTGTAAACTATTGACTACTAACTATTTTATACACATCATATTTTATATTTGACCTTGATTTAATCAGAATATGTGTACATTATGGGATCTTCGATGCTTATTTTGCTGACAAAAGACCCCCAAATATTTATATGGTATTAGTTTCCATTATATTGTTTTTGTATTTGTATACATGCTACGATTATATAGTTTATATTTTTATGTACAGTTCAATATATAGTAAAATAATTTTAGCAATTCATATCCTTGCCTTCAACTACATCCAAGCGAAATTCGCATGCGAAATAATGATCCTTGCCGCAATCAAAACCAGACCAGACTTCTCTATCCGCACGTACACAATCATCTAAATCATTAGGCTCTTTTTTTCCTTCCCAATTTGTATATTTCATTTTCTTTGAACAGATCGGCCAATGCCACATTTTTTTGATATGTTCTGCACCAATCCACATGCGGCTTGTTTTCGGGAATGTAGCTGTTAAAATGTTTTGTGTTTTTTTTTTTTTGGGAATTATAAGACACACTAAACCAGATAAATGCAAAGTTGTACAAACCATTAGAATTAACGAATTTATTAAAGTCGTTGAATTCCGTTTTATCGAGAAAAAAAACCAATCGCAAACCATTCACTTCACAGATTTGACGTGCGGTGTACCAAAGCTCCTATAGAATGTAGTTGAAGCAATTTATAAGCTTTTGTGGCGTATTTAATTAAGTTATTTACTCACTCGATTTAGACTCAAAAAGTATTTGGAATTAACCGCTCCGAAAACTATCTCCTTTGCTCCAGATAAATATTCGTTCAAATAAACAAACTTTAAATGTATTAAAATGCCGAAGGCAAATATTAATGTTTTAAATTGCATTTTGAGCTAAGAATAAATCTTTAAACTGCCTTAAAAGTATCAAGTTTTGAAAAAATTTTACTAACCACAGCAAATCGCATGAATGAAGCATTTAATATGCCTTGCAATTGATTTCAATCTATTTTGGCAATTTGTTATGCTCAATTAAACAAATACAAATGAAGCTAACGTGCATATACGACTTTAAAATGGCCTACCAACTCTCATTAGGACTTAAGAAAATACCGAATAGGGAGACAAAGGACATGCCGGAACTATTTGTATTGTTGTGCTGCAACAATGGTGCAACAAGAATTGTAAAAGCTTAAAATAAAAGTGGAAGTGTAACAAAAACAAATAAAAAAAATTCTTCGCGAGGCAACAAGTTGCTATGGCTAATAAGGATAGTATTGACTTATTTTGATATCATATAACCTCTCTTACTAACAACCCCTCTACAGTCTATATGTGAACCCAATTATCTGTACCGGAAATGTCCTTTACAGATATTTTTGTGATTTTTGTTCTAAGAGAGTGCTGAGAGAGCAGGTGGTCTACTGTTTTTCCTCTTCGACATTTCAGCAACTTTTGCAGAAAGTAACCAATGGGCATGTCTTTCCACAATGTAATATACCGTTAGGGCTCCTATCAGAATGGGGAACTGCGTAAGATTGTATTTCAAATAAGTGAGCTTGAAGACCTTACCATAGGTGAGTTTCTCTGGACGAACATCAGTAATGGTACCATTTTTTGGCAACCTACTTTACCTCTAGCAATGGGAGAATATTAATCGCTTTTGATGCAGATCGGAATATGGTAGTACACAGCACCAGACTTCCACATTTTAATGTAAACAAGGATACATAGCCTTATGCCAATAAAACTACCCAACCAAATTGAATCGACAAAGGGTGAGCTTCACTCGATGCTGATCATGCGAACTTTAAGGCTCAGATCACTATCTTGTCGCGGAAAAGATACGCACTAGGCTAAGCACTGGTGCAAGCACTCAAAGAAAGCTATAGAAAACTTAACCTCAAAAAGCTACAGTCAAAACAGACCGCCAAAGCCTTCTCATACAGACACTCCCAACTGCTCTGGAAAATCTCTTCGTTTTCTGAAAATATGTGTGACATATATCCCGGTGATCATTGGCTACAAATCAAAATTGGTGTGACTTGAGGATATTAAGATGTGAAGCGTCTGCCGTATATGAAGAGTTGCCGTATATGGCTTCAGCCTATTACACAATACGCGCGACAGAATCTTATATCCAATGGAAAGAAGACTTATTCCGCGGTAGTTGGTGCAAAGAGCGGGGTGTCCTTTCTTAAAGATAGGGCAGAGAACACTGAGATATCAGTCAAATATTGCAAACAAGTTGGTGCATACTCCTTACCACCTCTTCGCCGCCGGCTGGTAGCCCATCAGAGCCTTATTATTTTTCAGCTTTATTATAACAGAATCAACATCGTTATAGTCCGGTGGTTAACTGATGGTTCCGGTGTCATTTCTCTTTCGGCGGTAGTGTACGCTTCATCGCCTCCGAGTAGGTTCGAGAAATGACTCCTCCATAATCTCAGTGATTCCTGTTCATCCGTTACCAGATTTCCATTGTCGTCCTTACAGAAAGTTACTCCGGGTTTGAAACCTTCAGTCAGACGCTTGACCTTTTGATAGAATTTTCGAGCTTCATTTCTGTCACGTAACATCTCAACATTCTCAAACTCCCGCCTTTCTTGCTCCTTTTTTTTGCGTCTGAAAAACCTGAGACAAGACCATGTAGTTTCCTACTCACGTAGTTTCCTACTCACCACGAAACCACATCCAAATTCATGCTTACTCACATGGCAGCGGTAGTAGATGTCACAGGTTGCTTTTTTAGAGCAACCCTTTCCTATCCATCGGATTTCTTGGATTGCGGTGATGTCAGCCTTGCATCTTTCAAGGACATCAACCAGCTGAATATTTGCACCATCCCAATTAAGTGTGCGTACATTCCAGGTGTATATCCTTAAATCATGATCCTTATATCGTTTGCGGGGGTCGTCATCATAGGGTTCCTTCCAAAGCTTCTTAGTCGTGTTCATTGGAGATTTGTTTTTTAAAGTGTCGCGCACCAACCCTTTATTAAAGGAGAAGGGGCCCCTTCGCCTTCTCTTGTTAGCTCACTTCTGAACTGGTGTTCAGAAGCTACCCAAGAGATACGTGTCCTAACGGACGTGTGAGTTGCTTCGACCGTTTGTAACAAGAATCATTGTTGGACATTCCCAAGTGAATGGCAATCAACAACTTTTCTCACAATGTAAACTTGTCCAAACGAGCCCCAATCTCCCAACCTGGCTACCTGGCATCAGCAATAAGGGAGCGTTCAAGTATTACGTAACGCAGTTTGGAAATTTCATTTTTATTTTGTTGAAGTGACTTCACACTGTAATGTCCTCAAAAGAGGCAGATTTACAATATCACCTGTTCTTAGCCTTTGTAAAGGCTCTCATGCTAGCATGCTAATGCAACTGTGACTCGCAACGTGCTCCCCTGGAGATCATAATTAACATATCCATTCAGGGCAGCTCTGCTGATGAACGGCGCCAAATAGAGATGATTAGGAGTTGTCGCACTCTGTCCGACCTGCATGAGAGTTTGATGTTGATGGCAATCCAAATTTGTCGAAGCAGTACATATCATCATTACCTCCCACGCATTTCTGATACTCTTATGCCATTTCCAAGGAGCAATGGTGGATATACATCATCGCGTCCTAATTCCGTTCGCTCATGTACCAAACTACTCCCATAAAAAAGGAGAGCTATACAAACATTTTTCTTAAAGCCTCAATTCCATTATATCAACATAATCCCTTTAACTCTTCGCATCTCAGCTTTTTCTGACTGCTTCGTATCAAATTCTAAACATTGATTCTAGCCAAATATTGATGGAATAGAATTAGAATTACTCACCTTATCGATCCAGAATAGATACATATTTCAATTTTATAAGAATGCTTTTTTTAATTCTTTGCAAATATTGGAACTAAATTTTAAAACTACTCAAATTCTGTGTTAAGAATATAACTAAACAATGTAAAATTCTTCCAATCTGCTATTTAAGTTTTAAATTTACCAATTGGAACACCCTGTTAGCGTATGTAGTAGTAAAATGCAAACAAATTTTTAATCAAGTCAATCGAGCGAGCAGTTCCATGGACAGTGCTACATGAATGGCTCTCCAGGCAATCAATATTCGTTCAATATTAAGCTCTGCAGCATAACTTTTCGCATTAAGTCACCCGAAATTGTCGGCGCAGTTTTTTTTTTTTTTTTTTTGCACTCATAAGTTCTTCCTCAGCTTTACACAGCCGCATAACGTTTCATGTTCACCAGAGTGCCAATGAGTGTCGATAATCAATCAAAAGCGGTAGAACTCGAGAACTCGTGTACGGATATTCTGCTCTATATTAGCTGTGGCAATTTCAAAAGCATAAAGTTCTTCGCAGTAAAATACAACAAAAAAAAAAGAAGAAAAAAAAAATGGATTGAGGTAAAGAGGTAAGGAGATGCAGCCAGCAGCGATTGCAACTGATGAAAAATTACTGCCAACAATGTTGTGGCAGTGAAAACGAGTGAGTGCTGGCCAGCAGGACGCGGTGGCAAGTGGCACAGTAAAATTACACCAACAACTGACCTTTTGCACTCGGTTACTTTGTTGCGGCAAAACGAAGCAACAAAACTACTGGCTGCCTTTGACTGGGCTTCCAACTATTTCTCTGTACGATGACGATGACGCTGACTATGCACTATGACGACACAGACTGCCCAGCGCCACTTTTGCAAACACTTTGTACAACTGCCAACACACACACATACACAGACACGCACATACACGCATTTGGGTGAGCAGCTTGCTGACATCCGCCTCCTTCCGATTGTCTACTTCCTTTCTTTGCTGCACTTAAACATTATTCACACAGTCAAATATGTATAGACGGACATACGTATATGGTAATGTATATAGGTGATTCCATAGCACAGATGTAAACATTTGTAGCGTCCAAGAAAATAATTCATGAGTAATATGCTCGCATTATGAATGGCCGTAAGGACATAGATGATGAATGTTATAAACAATAATGACGAATTATGCAAAAGTTCTTCCAAGATGTAGATGTTCTACATTCTTTGGTTCACCTTTCCCTTATCTTGAACATTTCAGCTGGTGCTTTTTTATTTATTAGCATTTTAATAACTTAGACGACCTCGCTATATTCGGGTAGCTTAATGCGAATTGGTAAGTCCGGCTTCAAATTTTCTATCAAGCGTGTTGTGGCCTTTATTATTTACTAAGAAAAATTCCTTTCATTTTTTCCAAAAGATTTCCGGACATAAAAACTTCGGTCAGAAATTTCAAACAGAGTCTTCCGACTAGCTGAAAAGGCTTAAGCAGTATGTTGTAGATTTATGACGTCCCGCTTTCGATGACTTTTGGAACGTGTGGCGTGCACAATGCTGAGCCTAATGAAAAGCTCTTCTACGACAAGGTAATGGTCCAAAACTCATAAAATTTTAAAGTCCTACACTCTCGATGGTAGTGTTAAGAAGGCAACGTTAATTTGGCGATAAAATCGTGAAGCTAGATTTTAACATCAGGTTTGGATTTTGGAGCCGTTTTAGGTGCATCTGAAACCCATCTTTGGATCATTGTTTTTCCTCTTCCGTCGGAGCGTGCTTATAAATTTGGGTTTGTTGAAGTACATTTAATTTTAGTAGGATACAAAAGCTCTTCGTTAGTCAGCTGCTCAATATGCTCTGGCGAAAACTCATCGATATCATGGTTCTACATCTCAAGCTGGTTACTGGTTACTGGCTCCAAGGACACTGCGTGGTAGATGAGGTCGTAATTTTTGGTTCGATTATAGTTTTTTTTTTACTATGTATTGTTATTTAGTGAACCAAAATTTGTTAGATATGAATTTTAGCAGGCTATAAGGTCATTTTACACGATAAATATCCATTGCTCTTCACAATAATGTTCCAAGTGGTTGCAAATAATTTTCTCTCTTCACATTGATAAATATGTTTTTTTAACGATAGTTCGAAAGTTTCGTCTTATAGCAGCTTTACATCACTTCCTACTGCAGACGTGGATGTTGGCGGTAATAAAATGGAGAAGTTTTTAAAAGATTTGACCGTCAAGGTCAAATAATATATTACTTTTTTAGATTATAAGTGTGAAGGCGAGATAAGGCGGACATTGTTCAAACAACCAGACCGCAGAACGGCAATATAGCTTAAAACAGGAAACGATGCATCGTCAATCATTTTAAAAGCAATATTCCAGCTTATAAATTGATTGATGGGCTATTATTGACAAAAAGCAATCTTGAACAATTTTTGTTTAATACATCTAAATTGCCGTCACCTTTGACACTCAGAAAAATCTCTATTATTGAAGACTTGATGCTCTTACCACTTAAAGATGACACATCAGATTATCAAGTAGAGTATGGTCTTATGCACAGTCATGAAAATTAAGACCATAAGTTCTATTGAAGGCGTAAAAATATGCTTTTATTTCATTGAAAGTATTAAAAATAAAAAGAACAATGTTGAAAGAACCAGTTGACAAGTTTCAGAACGGAATACACAAATGCTTCACTTTAACTTCTGAACCGACAACGCCTTTCAATTATTTTGAGACAGGAAACGATATGGAAGTGATTTTTTTAAAATTCTTTTAGTGGGAGATTGCTTTCTTAGTGCAGAGCTTTTCGAAGTGAGAAATAACATGCTGGCCCATAGGCTGAAGTAGAGTGCTTTTAGGAAGTAAAAGAGTAACTAAATTCAAACTTTTTAATAAAATCATCTTTTAAGTCTGTTAAATGCCAGGAAGCGTTGTCCATAACAAACAAGGCAAGTCCATCAAAATCAAATAAATATTCACAGAAACTTTATTGTAAAAAGGTGACGAGTCAGCCATGGCTAACTTTAGGACCTCTACTTGATACTTAGCATGTGTTTGACGTGATTTTGCTTTTTCAAGGATAATGCATTCTCTCAATGATAGCAAAGGAGTTACTTACTTACTTAAATGGCCATCAACCGTCTTCCAGTCAAGGCGCGCCAGCCTCCATAATCTTGTGCGCGTTGGCGCTAGTCGTTTTGAATGCCAAGTACGGAGTGATCTCTCCATACCTGGTCATTCCATCGAGTGCCCGGTCGTCCTCCATTTCGGCGTCCACCAATCAAGTTTGGGCCCCCTATGTAAATCATGTGAGCTGTAGCTCTTTCATCCATAGGAATGAGGTGCCCAGCCTTTTGCAGCCGCTAGAATTTTATGCGCTGGACTATGTCAACCTCGTCGAATAGCTCGTACAGCTCGCGGTTCATACTGGACCTAAACTCGTCGTCTGCGAAGAATCTTCCTCTCAAAGACTTCCAACGCTGTTTCGTCCGACTCTATCACTGTCCATGCCTCTGCGCCATACAATAGCACCCGGAATTATCAGCGTCATATAGATCTTGATTTTTGTCTTTCGAGAGAGGGCTTTACTTCTCCATTGCTTGCTCAGCCCAAGAAAGCATCTGTTTGCAAGCGTGATTCTTCGCCTGATCTCCAGGCTGACGTTGTTGTAGCTTGTTATCTCTGTTCCAAGATAGACGAAGTTCTCTACAACACTGAAAATGAAATTCTCCATCGTCACTGACCGCCCGTGACGCGATGACGGAGTGCGAAAAGACACCAAGTACTTCGTCTTATCCTCATTCACCACTAGACCCATGAGCTGAGACTGTTTTTCAATCTCAGAGAATGCCTTGCTAACTCGGCGTTCCTGCGTGCCGATGATATCGATGTCATCGGCGTAAGCGAGCAGCATTACTTCCTTTTGGAAGATCGAAAGTGGCCTCAGAAGATTTAAAAAAACACACGACAGAGCATCGCCCTGCCTGAAACCTCTCTAGGTATCAAAGGGGGAGGTTTTTTCCCACCTATACAACGCTTTGTGTGTTAGATAGCGTCGTCATACAAAGACGAACAATAATTGCCGGGATACCTAGTACAGACAATCCGTCGAAAAACTTTGATTGTATCGACGTGTCGAAAGCGGCTTTATAGTCGACAGATAGGTGGTGAGTGTCTTTTTTGAACTCACAGGTCTTTTCCAAGATTTGGCGTAATGTGAATATTTGGTCACCTTTGGATCGACCTTTTTGGTCTGAAGCCACACTGATATCGTCCTATCAGTGAATCCGTATTACACAAAACGCGCGACAGAATCTTATATCCGATGGAAAGAAGACTTATTCCGCGGTAGTTGACGCAAACAGCGGGGTCTCCTTTCTTAAAGATAGGACAGAGAACACTGAGATTCCAGTCATTGGGTATGCGTTCTTCGAACCATATTTTGCATAAAAGTTGGTGCATAATCCTAACCAACTCTTCGCCGCCGGTCTTAAATAACTCATCTGGCAGCCCACCAGAGCCTGCCGCATTGTTTTTTTTTTTCATCTTTTTAATAACTAAATCGACCTCGTTATAGTCCGCGGGCTCTACAATAGTGCCATCATTAACTGGTGGTTCCGGTGTCATTTCGCATCGGCGGAACTGTGCGCTTCATCGCCTCCGAGTAGGTTGAAGAAATGACTCCTCCATAATCTCAGTGATTCCTGTTCATCCGTTACCAGATTTCCATTCTCATCCTTACAGAAAGTTACTCCGGGTTTAAAACCTTCATTCAGAGCCTTACTTTTTGATAAAATTTTCGAGCTTAATTTCTGTTACGTAACATCTCAACATCCTCAAACTCCCGCCTTTCTTGCTCCTTTTTCTTGCGTCTAAAAAGGCCTTTCTCCTCTCTCCGTTTCTCTCGATATCGCTCTCTAATAGCTCGCGTTGCTCCCGACTGCAGAGTTCGCTGATAGGAAGCGTTCTTCCCTGTACTAGAGTTGCGACACTCCTCGTCATTCCAAGAATTATTCACAGGTTTTGAATATCCAATGACATCCTCGACAACCCTATCCATGGTGATATGTTTCCACTGCTCACACCGTCTTCTCGAGAAGACGGAGAGGTTTCCCGGAGCAGTTGTGAGAGTGTGTTTGAAAAGGCTACGGCGGTCTGTTCTGATTCCAGCTTCGTCTAGCTTACGTTGTATGTTGGAACGTGCGGCGTGCACTACGCTGAGCCTAGTGCGTACCTTGGCTGCGACAAAATAGTGGTCCGAGTCAATGTTAAGGTGTTGAAATCTGGTACTACTAACTACCATGTTCCTACCTGCGGTGGAATAGATTAGCATATCTCTCCATTATTGGAGGTAGTGTCGTGAAAGCTAAATTTTCCGACGGTTTGGCCAAAGATTCCTTCCTTCCCAATCTTGGCGTTGGAATCGCCAAGCACGATTTTAACATCGTGTTGTAGACAGCGCTCGTACAGACGTTCCAGCGCTCATAGAACTCATCTTTAGCATCGTCGTCTTTCTTTTCCGTCGGGGCGTGCGCACAAATCAGGCTAATATAAAAAAATTTAGCCACGTAGTTTCCTACTCAAAACTAAACCACTTCCGAATTCGTGCTAACTCGCATGGCGGCTGTAGTAGTAGTAGACAAGAATTGGTTTTATGTTCAAATCACCACTTGTATTGGCATAAAAATCAGAAGCAGTCTTCCGTTGATTTAAGGCCTAGCAAAGCTTTCTTCTTCTGACTGCCAATGGTGCCCTGGTGTCTTTTCTACAAGATCGGATAATATCGTTTTATCCCTCTCACAAATTATATTCTTCAAAATATAATCACCTTGCATTGGCTTTTCTTTAATCCATATGAAAAATTATTTTCCAGCATCACCGAGAATACGTGATCATTGTGAAGTGAATCTTGAAGCATTTAAATCTTCAAACTTGGCCTTACTCTTGTTAATGGTCCAAATCATTGATGTTGAATTCTTGAATATAGTTCTCCCAAGTCGAGAATGTCTTTTAATATAGGAAATGTTCGTTTGATGGAGCGTACGTTTACTAAATTAAGCTTGTAATTAAGCTTGAAATAACAAATTTTGTATATCTATCATCAGAATTTTTGTATGTCTTACATGGATCCTATTAAATAATCGGTCTATGGTACAGATTTTACTTATATAGAATATGCATATATAACCTTCAAATTAAGAGGATGTGTTAGTTCAAACTACACTGCAGCATATTTTTATTTAAAATTTTTTCATTATAAATTCCGTACACCTTAGAAAAGACTAAATTGTTATATGGAATTGCCCATTTAAAAAAAAAATATTTGTAGTACAATGTAAAATGTTGGCACTCACTCCACAGTTGTGCAAGGCGTTGGTTCCAACAGACTACGTAAAGCTTCATTCTAGGAAATAGCGTGATGCACACTGAGGACCAAAGTTCAGAATTCATTAAAGCTTGTTACAAGCCATCACCCTCACTCATGCAGCTAACCAAAAGCAACTTTAACAGCACTCACTGCCACTACATTCTTAGCTGATTTCTTTAAATTCTTATTGCTTGCATTTTTTTACTGCCGTCAATGCCCTCTCGCACTTGACCCACTCGGTCAGACTACACAGAAGTCCTTCTAGTCCTTGTCAACAGTATAAGCGTTTATGTACATATTGTTGTTGTTGTTGTCGTAGATTTTGAGGTGTTGTCGTTACAAAAATGAAACTTTCTTTGGTACCCTACAGAAATATAGGATTGAGAAGACAGTTTGTCGAATGGTAATAGTTTGTGAATGATTAAGAGCGAGTATTTTATTTTTTATATAATTATTTCTAAATGAAACCAATAATGCTTTCGAACGTGGCAACATAAGCCTTTCTAAAATATTGGAAAATGTTTATTAACAGCAAAGTAACACACGCCCAAATGGATTACCCTTTATATTAAACTATTAACTAAGTCCTTTAAATTTTTATATTAAATAAATGCAGAATTTAAATTTAACAATGGAAAAGTTTTATTAGGAAAACCTTCGGAATCGATTTTGCAATTTGACTGTCTATTGCCAGAAGGAATCTTCGTCTTTAACTTCGAGTGGACAATTATATTTGAAGTGTAGAAAGTTTTCGTATTAACCAAATCATTGTTGTTGTGCTTTTGTCCTGCAACATCTTCGTCTATTTGTGCTCTTTTTCTTGTTTTCACTCAAAAACTTTGTAAAATATGCATTAAGTTTCTCTTAGATGCAAACAAACAACGAACTAAGTAAGAATGTCCGTCGGAAAAGGCGCCTTTTACACTGCTCTGCTGCCAATCTGCAGTTGCCGCCTTGGTAACTTTACATGCACCAAGTTCCGCCTACGCAGATACACTCTGCTCCGCTTTGCATCGACCACTGAAAAATCCTTGCAAATAAAATTCGCCTTTTACCAAAAAAGTGTTGACTGCTTTTAAGCTACTTTTTTTCTCTCTTTTATATTTTAAGAAGTCTATTGTGCAGCTCGCTGGCTGCCTGACTGGAACCTTTTGTTATTAAGTGTTTTTCGGCTCAAAATTGATTTAGTTGCAAAGTTTGGTTTTCGCTAAAACAAAAAAAAAACAAAATTTTATATTTTTTACCGGAAACGAAGTGGTTAAAGTGAAAGTTGTTCATTGTGTGTGTATGGTATTACCGAGCGAAGGAAATCGACTTAAGTACAGTAAAAGTACTTTTTCGAGAAAATTTATTGTTGATTATTTCGAGTGTTTGAACAAATTTGGCAAAGTTAGGTAAGTAGCAGATAATAATAGGATATAACAAGTTTGAAGTGGCTGAGAAGAACTAAGGGAAAGATGTACTAAATTGTTATAACGTAATAAGGAGAGGAAAAATTGTTTCCACAAGTTGTACGCGATTTTCTTTTCGTATTTTTTTTTAACTGGCATCTCTGGTACGTTCTACGATTTATATACAAATTATGATCAAGTTTTAGAACTTTTAAGGAATCGATTTAATAATAAATTTTTTTTAATTTTCTGATTCACATTAAGATAATTTTTTAACTAAACGGTATTGAGAAAGGCTTTGCTGGCGTTCGCATATACATTATATACGGAAAACTATGGTACCAAACCTTCTGCAAACGATCCAGCAGCACTAAGTCGTATACCTAACGCCAATAGTGAACAGCTGTAGAAGCTTCATGATGATGCCAACAGTACCAAAGCGTTTAGTCTTTTATGGAATCCCAAACATTATTTTCTCTTTCAACTCACGCAAAAGAGAAATCTATGCTTTCTCTATGATCCTTTAGGCCTACTATTTGCAATTATTACTAAATAGAAAATATTTTTGCAGTTATGGAAGAAAAGAAAAGATTCAATCGCATGAGAATCTTCCGAACTCTCTTTTGCAACTTCAAATTTCCACATTTCGTACATTCTGAATCAGCTTGGCAAATACACTCATTCTATGATGCGAGATTAGCAACCTTTATAGCTGGAGGGACACATTATTTCGCATTTAATTGCTTCCAAAAATTCCGTTTTTAAAATCCCTGACTATTCCGAAGCTTGATCTAACGGTAGCACTTCTTTTATCCATGCTAGTTTCTGTTTATGCGAGCTTCACTGTTGATCGAACTCGATGGCGGTACTACTGTACTAGCGAGATTTGGTTGCAAGATGCAAATTTATTAATGATTTTCATAAATTACAAAGAAGTTTTAGCTTACATCTCAAGCGCTTGGATTCGCAAGGATTCTGCCCAATTGGGAATCTTAAGATCAATGATATTCAACTCGAATACTATTTGTGGAAGGCTACTAGGTCCCTCAAGTGACAGCCGTTGAAACATGTGCCGTTTAAACAAAATGAAAAATCCAGAATCTTTCGCCCTATACCAGGAGAACCGGTTTCTGGCTTTCAACACAGCATCTGACGAAGAGATGATGGCAACGGAATAGGAATCTAGATGCACCCTTACAAATGGACCTGCCTATCATGCTTATAAGAGTTGAAGAGGTAGTCGATGCTACCAAACGTCTGCCGTGAATGAAATCCTCTCGGCCTAACAGGATATATCACATCACATTGAAGGCTCTACCGAAGCAAGCGATCCTTTTTTTTGTACTGATTTTCATTGCAGGATGCAATACTAGCCGGTCAGCTAAAGACAGACAAGAGTTCTGATGATCCATAAACCTGGTAAGCGGGAAGACTGAGTCGTACCGACCAATCAGCCTTCTCCCTTCACTGTCCAAGGTGTTGGAGAGGCTTATGGCATTATGGCTTGCCAGGCGTTCGGGCCTTTGAGAAATCTTACCGATCCACCAGTTCGGCATCAAGGAAGGGCATGGCGCAGTTGAACAGATTCAAAGGGTGCTGAATCATATCCATAAGATATATGACAACAAAGATTGCTGTAATGGGGTTTTTGTTGACGTTATGACGACGTCTCTGGCTTGGGAATCCTCAGTGTGTGTCCAGACTCCGTCGAAACAGAAATTTATAAGGAAGACGTGACCTAGGCCTAAATGGTTAGCTAAGTAAAACTCAAATGATTAAGAATTGATTAACAAGATTTATTCATAATATTATTGTAATTTAAGTTTGCGGAAAATATCTTAATATTACGCTGGAAAAGAGCGGGTTATTTCCTAAGTGCCACGATCCCGAAAGGCATCTATCTTTATCTAATATAATATCTACGCTCCGATCCCGAAAGTGGCTACGGTTGCACTGATTCCCGTGGACACTAGCTACTTCTAAGCTCCGATCCCGAAAGCGTCTACGGTTGTCCCGATTCCCGTGGACACTAGCTACTTCTTAGCTCCGATCCCGTGTGCAACTACGGCTGTCCGGAATCCCGAGGACACTAACTACTGCTAGGCTCCGATCCCGTGAGCGACTACGGTTGTCCCGATTCCCGTGGACACTAGCTACTTCTTAGCTCCGATCCCGTGAGCGACTACGGGTATCCCGAATGACGAGGACACTAACTACTGCTAGGCTCCGATCCCGTGAGCGACTACGGTTGTCCCGATTCCCGTGGACACTAGCTACTTCTTAGCTCCGATCCCGTGAGCGACTACGGGTATCCCGAATGACGAGGACACTAACTACTGCTAGGCTCCGATCCCGTGAGCGTCTACGGTTGTCCCGATTCCCGTGGACACTAGCTACTTCTTAGCTCCGATCCCGTGTGCAACTACGGCTGTCCGGAATCCCGAGGACACTAACTACTGCTAGGCTCCGATCCCGTGAGCGACTACGGTTGTCCCGATTCCCGTGGACACTAGCTACTTCTTAGCTCCGATTCCGTGAGTGACTACGGCTGTCCCGAATCCCGAGGACACTAACTAGGTCTAAGTTACGATCCCGTGAACTGCTATAAATTACTTTTTTCTTCCTTTTAATCGTGTATGGCACATGGGACTACTCGCAAAAATCAAGAGACACCTCACAGTCCCCTTTTATCTCCTCTACAGATCCTATCTGAGAGATCGCCAGCTCCAAATACAAGTGAGTGCTACAATCTCCCTCCCAAATACAATGGCAGCTAGAGTTCCACAAAGAAGCATGCTTTACCCACTTCTGAAAACATTTTCATCGTGGATGTACCTCCAGTCACCTTCAGAATCAAATCGCTGCTCGCCTCATATGCAGACAATATTTGATTTCTATGCTCGGCGTCATGCGTGTGGGAGGCAGCTTCCGGTATTTTGGTGAAGCTCCACATGCTTGACAACGGAGCTTGCAGATGGAACATCAAACTGAACCCTAGAACAAGCCATGGTAAGGTGCCAGCTGTCCAGATAAACAGTAAACACTAAACAAGCACCTAACCTTTAGATCGCACATAAGCACTACAACATCAAATTGCAGGTATAAATTGGCCCGTCTAAACTCGAAGGTGTGCGATGAAAGAGGGCGATTTGTAAATGTATTGTCGTAGCCACCTAGAACTATGGGATCCAGATTTGAGGGCTGGCTTCTGTGTCGAGCCCTTAACGTGTACAGACACTTCAGAATAAAGCCTGAAAGGCGCGTACGTTCGTGGATCCACTGTCCACCGGGTCCTAAATTTGGAAACCGTTGAGCTCCAAATAAATCGTCATACCAACAGATATAGCGATAGGCTGAAAGTCCACATGAACAGGCTAGCTAGACCTCTTGCTGAAGAACGCCTCATAAACTGCTTAAAGAAGAGTACTGCTAAGCCATCTGCCCTGTTATGGTTTAATAAGCTGACTGATTCTGGACAATAAAACATTTTATCAAAAAAACTAAAGTTTTTACTTTTGGGAAGTTTTTAGAATTCTTAGCGGATATCAATCTATGAAGTCTTCAAGCAAACTATATTTATTTAATTTAATCATCGATGAGTTTGTGCTGCTAAGATTTGTAAGTCAGGCTGTAAAACTTTTAGTTTTTGATGCAGACCAGCCGCTTTTACTGTCAAAGTGTCAACCAATAACTCACTCAATGAACTACAAAGTCTTCTAGCTTCAATTTGGAGCGGATTTAGCCAACTATGTTGAAAGTTAGTAGCCAGCGTCGTTAAGAAGAGCACTTGATGCTTCGACATGAAGCCGATGATGTACAAATAAATCATGGGATCTTTGGCACCTAATTGTGCTTAAGGATGCCTACCATTTCTAACCACTGGACTCGTTTTTCGTTGAACGATTATGATTACAATAAAATGGACAAAGTGCACGATGCAAGTTTGACGAACAGAAACATTATTTTGTTAAAAAATTTCAACAATTTGCGAGCGTTGCTCTGGTGTAAGTCTGTCCAAAAATGTCAAGCCGAACTTAACAAAAAGCAACTGTCAACTCTTAAATCGGTTGTCAAATAAGAAAGTGTTGCCAACTCAAAGTTTTGATGCTCTACAAACAATCTCTGTGTACCAACTTTCCACAAAATATTTAAAGCAATGCTAAAGATTTCGTGCAGCATTTTCGTAGCTAAGAACAGAACTTCAACTGCATTGCAAAAATGTCATTCGATATAATCTATTGTACTACTAAACTACAATGCTCAAACAATCTATTCACTAGGAGAGGAAAAGTATTAATGTTGTACGTTGAGCCACAAACAAAATTCAACTAACAATAAGTGAAATTGCGAAATTCTGTTTCAGAAGCAAATATATACGAGGTGCATGATTAACGTTCGCTGTAACAAGGAGTGGAAGATGGACATTTGTGCATTTACTATTTTTATTACCCAACGAATGACAAAAATTTCATATAATCCTTTTATTTAAATGCATGTCAAACACTAGTTTCGGGATTATTTGAGCTATTTAGAAGCTCGGAATGATTCATCGGCTAAAACTGCTCAAATTATAAGAAATTTCCCTTTAAAACAGCAGAAATATCAAAAACAAAAATGAAGAACTGTCAAAATTTATTACGTTGGAGTTTTTTAATCCAATCGACCGATCTCTTGTTAGCCTCCTCGCATATAAACGAACATGAATTTGACAGAACATTTACAAGTGCAACGACCAACTTCACAAAATGTTGTTTCATCTAGCCTTGGGCCATTCATGCTATTAGCCAACATCGGAAGCAGCAGCATCAGGTGCAGCTAATAGCAAAAATTCAACGAAATAAAGGAGCAGCAAAAGCTAAATGTGCAGCAAGCACCAAAACAATTTCGTTGTCAACATGAAACACGAACAATGCCCAGCGGCAGCATGGCAGATCAACATCAATATGGCCACTTGCAACAGCTGCTACCGCCGCCGCTGATGACAATTCCGTTGCAGCATTGAAACTACGAGTGTCTAAAATGAAAACGGCTGCAAAAATTGTGTAATAGAATAATGCCACAAACGACAAAGGCATTCATTTCATTTGTTGTCAGTGAAGTTTCCGATCTAATTTTTCTGTACGTGTCACCTGTTAACCCTTGCGAATATTAGGGCACAAGCAAAAACACTGCAACGCGGTGACATCAGGAAAACTCAAATTTTATCATTTTGAATTATTCATTAAACATGCGCAACGAGTGCAGCAGAGAGCTTAAAGTTTGTTAGTTGCTTGTAATTGTTACTCATTGTCAGTAAGAGTGGGTGTTGAAATCCATTCACAGGCATTTCAATAGCCAGCTGTACAATAAGCTCGCTTCCGACATTATTCAAAAGCCATGGCAACCCAGCGCGGACATTCGAACGATTACATCGTTGAGGCGAGTTGGAATTTGGTTCACAAACGCTGCAGGCGGTAGCCGTAATTGCGATGATGAGCAGAGCGAAGTAACTGGAGGAATTATGCACCAGAAGCAGCAAAAAACAAGTAAGAAAATCACAGTCGGGCGTAACCGACTGTAAGAGGCCCTGTACCAGCACAGGTCGCCTAACAAACACACTAAATGTTCCCCTAGCTTATGACCAAACACATGACCACTTCTCACTGCACCACTAAGTGCCTTATAAAACATTTTTTTATGTATGAAACGAAAAGGGGGGTAGCTCAAATTCAATTGCTTATAAAATCGTCATTTATTATCCGATTTTGATGAACTTTTTGGATTTTGGCTTAGAAAGACGATATCTTTATACTGGCATACTTACTTTTTTTTGTGCCGAGGAAATTTTTAGCCTTGGGGGTGATTTTAGGGGGAAGGGGGGGAAGGGGCAAGATTTCAAAATAAACTTGTAAAATTCCGGAGCAGTCCTAGTCGAATGCAAAAAACACGAAGTCTCTATCTATTACCGTTTCCGAGATCCTTTCGTTCATACGGACGGCCAGACGGACAGACGGACAGACGGACATGGCTATATCGACTCCTCTATCACTCCTGACCATAATGGGGGTAACTTTGGGGGGTCTCCGACCATTATTTCTACCTGTTACATACATTTGCACAAACCCAATAGGCTCTTGTACCTTCGGTACAGGGCCTAACAAGTAAGGAAATACAGTCGGGCGTAACCGACTGTAAGAGGCCCTGTACCAGTTCAGGTCGCCTAACAAACATATTAAATGTTTCCCGAGCTTATGACCAAACACATGACCACTTCTCACTGCGCGAATATGAATGAAAAGAAAAGGGGGGTTGTTCAAATTCAATTGCTTATAAAATCGCCATTTATTATCCGATTTTGATGAACTTTTTGGATTTTTGCTTAGAGAGACGTTATCTCTATATTGGTACACTCAATTTTTTTTGTGCCGAAGAAATTTTCACCCTAAGGGGTGATTTTATGGGGAAGGGGGGGAGGGGCAAAATTTCAAAATAAACTTGTGAAATTCCGGAGCAATCCTAGTCGAATGCAAAAAACACGAAGTCTCTATCTATTACCGTTTCCGAGATCCTTTCGTTCATACAGACGGACAGACGGACGGACGGACAGACGGACAGACGGACATGGCTATATCGACTCCTCTTTCATTCCTGACCATACTGGTGGTAACTTTGGGGGGTCTCCGACCATTATTTCTACCTGTTACATACATTTGCACAAACCCAATAGGCTCTTGTACCTTCGGTACAGGGCCTAAAAATATGGAAAAGGGTTTGCAAAGTTTTATAATGTCCTTTTTTTCTACAATCTTCTATGCATTCATTGTTTTTACCATCACATTTCTTGTATGTTTTGTTTGGTGCTGCATGACAAATTGAGCCACTCGACAGGGGACCAACATTTTTTTTTTTTTTTGACACCGATGCCTTTTTGCAAACATGGTGATGCAATGATATAGTTACTAACTATCTTTGTGTTGTGGGAATTAAAGAAAAAAACCATAAGTGGCTGTTAACAAAAAATTTGACAAAAATTTAATAGTTTGTTATAATCGAAGTTAATATACCCTTCATATAAATTTTAAATAAGCTCCAGCCACTTTGCATTGACAAAGATACACAAAAATTGTTCAGCTATATCTACTCGTTCGATAACAATCGTTCCATATAAATCAAAATGCTTCTGTACGAGTTCAAGATCCAGTTCTTCTGTCTGTATATTTTTAAGGAGGAAGATGCTGCGTACATTTTATTCTGGCAGTACGATATATCACAACGTTTTATAGGTGTATAAAAGTTGCCGCAATTGGTATCATATGAGGAGTTCCATCTGTACATGGAGTTAATTTGGGACTTCCTTGCTTTGTGCTGTCAATCTACAGAAATACTCCACTTGTTCTTACTGATTCCCAGTGAAAATTGCAGACAAACTTCATTTAGGCCACGAATGAATCGTAGTAAGATTCGTTGAAATCGGAGGGTGTGATGTGCCGCCCCTATATAAGAGATAAACAAAATATAGCATAGCTTTGCATCCATTTGTAGCATGAAATTTGGTAAACATGTGAATGAAATAGGAAAAGTAAGCTGCATTAGAAAATTTGGAATGTTTTGGCTATCAAAAAGGAACATAGATACACATAGATAGATGCTTAGATACAACGTTCATTAGGCAATAGTTTTTACTGGTCATAGCAAAGCGTGCCTGGAACAGCTAGCATCTAAAAAATGTGAACTGTAAATATTTAAATTCAGTTCAATTTGTGATATCACGTGTTTTAGAGTTGTAAGAGTTACTTTGTTCTCAGAATATATTAGAACCAACAACAGTTTTTAAGCCATATAAACCAAATTAGGCACCATTGATCATTTTCATCCAATTTAATACATTAAGGATAACACCCAATATATATAAATTGTCGTTATCGACTTCAGAATCTCGGGCTGTTTTCTTAATTCTACTTTCTACAAAATTTCCGTACTCCTACTTTGGACAACCTCTCTTAGTTTTTTTTTCTCTTTGTATGGACTGTTTTCGTAAAAAAATTATACATTTTGTGAAAATGAACTCCATACATCTAACTCAGGCATACTCAGGTGGCCTTAAACCGTTGTTCGGTCATCGCCGCATATGTTCACTTTTTACTCGTAAGGAACAAAAGATGCCAAAAATATATTTGCATATGCATTAGTTTGGCCCCTCCTAAATTTCGTTATTGTAAGCACTCTGTCCGGATGATCCATCACATCCCATCTACCTCTGAATTACTGATTAATGTAAGGCTTTCAAGACGAAATTATACCTCAACTTCAGGTAAACTCTTTTTAAATTATCTTGCAGTATGAAGTTATACTTTAAGCGATACCTCCGTACCAGTACCATTGTATTTTGTGAGATTAATGTTGAGCAACTCCAATGTTTTGTACCAAGGATGAATATTCACTTTATGCTGCAGTAGGAGTCTCGTCACAAGGAATACTATTCCTTAGATAATCCTGAATCCATAAACAACAGGTACAACTGGGACATTGCCAGGTGTTGTAATACTTGTTTTAATCCATTGCGCTTGCACAGGGTCTGCGATTATCACAGCTTTTGTACTTCATGCAGATGTGTCGTGGCGATATCATCTTTTACGTCTAAAAGCTTGCTCTTTCTTGTAAATATAGAACACTCGCCCATAATTTTAGTCAGTCTTACTCTGAATTGCTTAGTAGACATTTTTCTTCATAGTTTTCAATGACTGTAAACTTAGCTAGTCAGGTTTCATTCTTTTTCGAAAGAGCACTCTTGGGTCTATTGCATCCCTACCATTTTTAGTTAGTTAAAAATAAAAAGTACACAAATGATATATGACGATCGGTTGTTAAGGTTTTCATATATTCAATCTGGCTGATGAATACTTTTCCAAAAAGTTATGATTTTTTGCCAACTGAAAACTAGGTCAACTTTTAGCGGTTCTACCTTCCCCAATAATGAATCAAATTAGACAGTTATTATGGATTCTTAATATTTGATTAATTTTCCAACCGATGCTTAGTTTCATTTCATTTGATGCTTTTTGACTTAAGAGTCAAAATTGTGAGTCGAATAATCGATATTTGGGGAACAAATATATTAAATATTTTCAATTGTTGCCAGCCACCAGCCATGCCATGCTCTCAGGTCACATGTCGTCGGTTTCCATTTTCTCCTAATGCACTAAAAAATATTAGTATAGAATTAACATTTTTGCTAGAAAATAATTGTGTGTTTCTTTATACCCATTGTTCTGGTAAGTAGATGTCGCCAAGACGAACAATTGGCTAAAGTTGAGCCACAAATTTATGAAGGCGGTTATCGCGACTAACTGGGGTAACAATAAGGACTCTATATTTACAATCCATATAAATATTAAACGATCTGTTCTAAACTAGCAACACATGTAACTATATATCTCAGTTATACCCATCATGGCATACATATAACAGCTTAGAAGTTTCGAAAACAAATGCTTAAATTTCTCAAAAAAATGTTATCAAACTAATTTGCAAAAAGCAGCGGCTCTGATACTCATATACATCAATGAAAATTACAACTAGAAACCAGAAAAACACATTAATTTCGGTGGAAAAGAAGCCCTAATACCCTTCAAACGATGCTTCAAAATGTGAAATTAAGCAGCTATCAAGAAAGTTTTGTTGGGCCTTTCAGTTCAGCAGTTTTTTATGTGATGCATTCAATTATAAATAATATGTTATCGAAATATAATATTGTTATTGCCTGTAATAAAAAAAATATTTTCATATAAAAAACCCAAAACTGATATGTAAGTGTGATATCCCTAAAAGTAAGGGGATTCAGTTCCTTAATGTTTATATATGAATAAAAAGTTAAAATTTTTAAATAGAAAGAGAATTGTGTTGATGCTTTGTAGGAGGACTACCCCTTGGAAATACACCTATTAGCATTAATTTTTAGTTTGTGTTTTTAAAAAGCATTCATAAGTTATAGCTGGGGTATAGTTCGCCGGATGGTCCACGTTCGTTACAGAAATTTTATCCAGGTTGTAGCTGCGATGTTGCGAATTACCAAAAAGTAGACAGTGCTAGATTAGTTTTATTAATTTTATTTAATTGTATTTTTGTGGTGATGATTCCTTCAAGCGCGACGTGCAAGGGCGTATCCAGCTGTCCTCGAAGGGAGCTGACTTTTTTTTAGTAATCGAACGTGCTTACGACCCTTAGAACCCATCTACTAATTATAACAAAATATTTTAATAAAACAAAGAAAATTAAATGAAAGTGCGAAAATATGTAGAAAAATAAATTTTGTGACGAACTCTTTAAAATTTATGGGGGACAATGGCCAACCCGCTGACTCCCCCTAGATACGCCTTTGCCGAGGTGTATATCGATGTGAGTAGTGCCCTCTGATCTGTATCAGATCGTAGTAGTGTAAGTGAGCGTGGTGAATGACAGTTGTGTTTGTGCTTGTTTGTGAGTGTGTATGTGTGATCACGTGCCTTGGGGTATAAACGTGGTGAGGTTAGTTACTTAATTGAAACATGCGTGTGTGTGTGTGGTACACTGAAATTTTACTAACGTCATGAGCGGAGTATATATATTATCTTGGGGAGCTATTAGCCAAAGAGGATAATCTAAGTAATCGTCACTCGTCTAATTACTTTTCTTATTTTGCCTCATTTATGAAACTATACGGGGGTGGTGTACTGCCCCCCTAATTTTTACCAATCTTAACCCGTTTACTTATGACCCTCTTAACATGTATACCAAATTTCATCTCTGTACCTTAAATGGATGCAAAGATATAACAAATTTTGATTGTCCCTTATATGGGAAAAATAGAAGTAAAAATCCAAAAAAGACCGGCCAAGGTGAGACATGGTATTAGTCTGAGAAATTAATATTCAATTTGTGAGTGATTTCGTGTTCTTCTTTTGTCAGAACTGCTAGATCAACTCTTTCGAGGTTCAAGCAGTAATCTGCAAACGTGACTACGTTCCTTCGTTCCTTCTATATTCTTGATGTCTTTTTCTTCTCATATTGCATTCAAGTATTTTAAAGTTTCTTAATATGTTACAAACATGGGTTTCATAGCTTATTGTTGACCAAGAATCCTGTGACAACTATTTCAAAACGTTGACAGTATCGAATAGTAAAATTGCAGACTGGAATTTCTTATTCGACCTATTCAATCGGTTAAATACGAACTCCAAAAAAAATCAAAGTTGTTATGCAGCCTTTATAAGTTGAACGGAATATATTTGTTTACCGCAACGAACACATTGTCTCGGGACTAATAGCACACAAGTTATTCATGGTGATTTGCCGGATTTGGAGCTACTTCGAGCCTGGACTCATCATAGCGCTAAATTGATGCTGAGACCTAGTGGTCCGCAGATGAAACATATTAGACCTCTAGAAAAAGATATTTAATTCGAGCTTAAAACCCTTTATATACACCAGTCATATTGGCCCCATTGTCGTCAACATTTCAAATTAACTCAAAGTCGAGGAAATAGCACTTAATATATCTCGTTATTTATGACAGCCGTTGGGAATAATTTGCAGAAAGCGCTCGTTGGGTACATCATTTAAATGTACATATGGCGTTGGATTCACAATATGTGACATGTATTTATTTGATTCTTCTTTTGTCCATCGAGGGATTATAATGGCCAGACATGTTCTGCCGAAAATGGTCACTTGGACTCAATGACATAAATTATTCGTCATTGTACGACGGTTAAATTTCTCAACGACACCCTTAACCAGGAACTCTCTAGATACTCTTTTTACCAAGTATCTCCTATATACGATTTTTCTGTGTTGTTAGAGAACTATCGATCGAACCGAGGAAGTTTTTTTTTCTCTTGCAATTGGAGGAGTTCTCATGAAATGTAGCTCGTCTAGATAAATTTCTCCAATCATTCAAGTATTAATTGCTAGCAAACAGTGCTCCTCCGTCAAAAGAGAGGCAAGATCGCTCTTAATATAATATATCCGGCACTTTTAAAGAAAATTTGTCAATTTACATAGACTCGACGGTCGTGAGGCTGTGACAATTTTCGATTGTTGTTTATTTTCTGCTCTAAACTCTAAACTCACGATGAAACGATTTTGCTGTCAATATATTCTATTCTTACTAACATTTATAGCTGGCTTCGAATATAATCATTACCTTCTACCACGTGCGCTGCGTCCAGTGCGCTACAATTTACGAATTCTTACGCATCTGGAAGATCCGCCAAACTTTGTCTTCACAGGTGATATACAAATTCAGCTACAAGTGCTTGAGAGGACCAAGAATATTACGCTGCATGTGCAGAAATTGACGATTGATGAGAGGGCGACTAAAGTAAAAAGAATCAATTCAAGCGAAATTGTGTCCGTTGAAAGCGCTGTCGGGAGGAATGACTTCTATATTATAAAGCTCGGCCATGAACTTGAGTACAATGTCAGTTATGTGCTGACAATGCAATTTGCTAGTAAACTCAATAAAAAGTTACGTGGATACTATGTTAGCTCGTACCGGGATAAGGCCACCAATGAGGCAAGGTAAGAATTTATAATGAAGTATCTTAAATGACTTCCCACTTTTATACATGTATGTCTTTGCAGATACCTTGCGGTCACACAGTTTGAACCGGCCAGTGCTCGTATGGCGTTTCCCTGCTTCGATGAACCAGAGTACAAGGCAAAGTTTGTGGTAACTCTGGGCCATCACATGCGGTATCAGGCGCTGAGCAATATGCCACTCAAGCAAAATATACCCATGTAGGTTTTATTTCCTTCAAATTCTGTCCAGTTGCCAATAGCTGTCATTTATTTTGTATAGTTTCGATCGTCATAACTGGCAGTGGAGCGTTTTTGAGGAGTCTGTGCCCATGTCAACCTACCTGGTTGCCTTTACTATCAACGATTTTACATCGACACAATCGTTGGGTAGTGTACTACCTACTGTAAACTTCCGCACTTGGGCACGTCCCGACGCCATTGAGCAGTGTAGCTATGCCGCACAGATAGGTCCTAAGATACTTGCCTACTATGAGCAGATATTCGGCATCAAATACCCGTTGCCCAAACTCGATCAGATGGCAGTTCCCGATTTTAGTGCTGGCGCTATGGAGAACTGGGGTCTAATCACCTATCGTGAAACTGCGCTGCTTTACGCCAAGTCAGTTTCTTCGCTCTCCGATAAGCAGCGCGTTGCTGCCATTGTTGCACACGAATTAGCACATCAGTGGTTCGGAAACTTGGTCACCATGAAGTGGTGGACGGATCTCTGGCTAAATGAAGGCTTTGCAACCTATGTGGCTAGTTTGGGTGTAGCGCATTTAAACCCAAATTGGCACAATATTGATGAAGATTCACTGGAGAATACGCTTGCCGTTTTTAATCTGGATGCGCTCAGCTGCAGTCATCCCATATCGCAGCCGATTGTGCGTACCAGTCAAATTCCGGAAATATTTGATTCGATTTCATATAAAAAAGGTTCCGCTGTTATACGCATGATGCACACGTTTATGGGCGATGAAGCATTTAGAGCAGGACTTGAGCAGTATTTGAAAAAGCATGCATATGGCAACGCTGAGCAGGATGATCTTTGGCTAGCTCTATCACATGCAGCGCACCGTAGGCGCTCTATTCCAGACCATTTCGACATTAAGGTCATAATGGATACGTGGACACTACAAACAGGTTACCCGCTGATAAGTGTAGTACGTGACTACCAAAATTCTACGCTTAAATTGTCGCAAACACGCTTTCTGCAAAACTTAAAACCAGGGCAGCGCAATAAACGAAACAACTGCTGGTATGTGCCTCTAAGCTATACAACTGAACGAGCTGCTGACTTTACTGCGATGTATCCAAGATTTTGGCTCGAGTGTGTGTACTCGAAGGAGCCGGAGCCGCTTATAATACAAAATGTAGTCGAAGCGGACGAATGGATTATATTCAATATACAGCTAACTGGTCTATATCGCACAAATTACGACGAACGCAATTGGCAAATGATAATTGACACCCTACGGAGTAAGGACTTCCGGCGCATCTATACTATAAATCGCGCGCAGCTCATCGACGATGCACTCAATTTAGCTTGGAACGGCCATCATGACTATGCAATCGCACTGCAACTGATGGACTATCTGAAACAAGAACGTGCATTTATTCCATGGAAGGCGGCGCTGGAGAATCTCGGCGTAATAAATCGCATATTACGCCAGTCGCCGGACTACGCACCTTTTCAGAAATATATGCGTCAGCTACTTCAGCCCATCTATTACTATTTAGATGGACTTAATAACACCAAACGTGGTGATATGTCCAAGTTTAAAAAGCGTCCAAATATTGTACTGCATAAAGTGCTTATTGCGGGCTGGGCATGCCGTTTCGAACTCGGCGATTGTGTTGCACGCGCACTTGACTACTTCAGCGTTTGGCGCACGTATGAAAACCCGGATTTGCAGAATAGCATTCCGAACAATCTACGCACCGTGGTCTACTGCACCGCTATGCGGCATGGTTCAGAGGCCGATTGGCTATTCCTATGGCATCGTTATCTAAATTCGAATGTTGCAAGCGAGAAACGCATCATTATATCGGCTTTGGGTTGCACCCGTGAAGTATGGTTATTACATCGCTACATGTCCTCGGCTTTTGATGCTTCGCAGCCGCATATACGTCAGCAAGACGCCTCGTTTGTATTTGCAGCAGTGGCACGCGGCGAGATTGGATATCATCTGGCGCGTGATTTCTTTATGGGCAACATTGACTTTCTAAGTAAATTGTAAGTTAAAGTAGGTTCAGACGGTGTCAGTTATCTGGCACAGTATGAACCTGCCATTTCTCTAGTGTTCAGTTAATATACTTAACTAATTTTCAGCTATGAATCACATGTCACTGACTTGGGTCGTCTGCTCTTGGCCCTTGCCAGCCAAATGACTACTGAACACGATTATGAACGATTAACTACTTTTATCGCAAATCGCTATAAACAACTGCAACAGACCGATCCAGGCGTACGACGCGCCCTTGAAACCGTTCACCTTAATGTGCAATGGCGCAATGGCAATGGTTACTTTCAGTTCACGCGACGCATGCGCGAACGTTTATAAAGGACAATTCGAGTTACTCTATATTTTTTAAACAATTACATTTTTATGCTTGAGAAATATTTTAATTTTCAGCATCATAAATAGTTCATGGAATAAAATTATTTAAGATTGTAACCGCTAGTGTGTCGGTTCGATGTGCTCTTTAAACGTAGACACATACAGATTTAAGTGGGGTGAAGCTTTACGTACCCAATACACTGAGCATGTGTTCGCCGAATGGTCCAGGTACGATACACGGCGTGCGAGAAGATACCAAGTCCATCGTCTTGTCCTAATTTAACTCTAGACATATGACGAAGATTTATTCCGTAGTATTTGACGGAAACTACCGCGGAATAAGTCTTCTTTCCATTGGATATAAGATTCTGTCGCGCGATATCAGTGTGGCTTCAGACCAAAAAGGTCGACCAGTGACCAAATATTCACATTACGCCAAATCTTGGACAAGACCTGTGAGTTCAACAAAGACACCACCTATTTGTCAAATATAAAGCCGCTTTCGACACGCCGATAAGAGCGAAGCTCTTCGACGCCCTGTCTGCACTAGGTAACCCGGCAAAGATTGTTCGTCTTTGCATGACAACGCTATCTAACATATAAAGCGTTGACAGGGTGGGTCGATACCAAGAGTGGTTTCAGGCAGGGCAATGCTCTGTCGTGCCATTTTTTCAATCTTCTGATGGAATACATCCTACGCCAATGCCCGTACATACAGAGTACGTCGGGCTCGATCTTCCAAAAGGAAGTGATGCTACTTGCTTACGGGGATGACATCGATATCAATTGTACGCAGAGATTGAAAAACATTGTCGGCTCATGGGTCAAGCGGTGAATGAGGACAAGACGAAGTACTTGGTGTTTTCTTGCACTAATTCATCGCGTTTTGGACGTTCAGTGACGATGGAGAATTTTAATTTCAGTGTTGTAGAAAACTTCGTCTATCTTGGAACAGAGATAACCAGTAACAACAACGTCAGCCTGGAGATCCGGCGAAGAATCACGCTAACAGATACTTTTTTGGGCAAATGAGAAGTAAAGCCCTCGTTCGAAAGACGAAAATCAAGATCTATAAGACGCTGATACTCCCGGTCCTATTGTATGGCGCAGAGGCATGGACCGTGATTGATTCGGATGAGACAGCGTTGAAAGTCTTTGAGAGGAAGATTCTTCGCAGGATTTTTGGTCCTATTAGAGTCGGCGAAGAGTATGAACCGCGAGCTGTACGAGCTATTCGATGAGATTGACATAGTCCAGCGCATAAAATTCCAGCGGCTGCACTGGGCTGGGCACCTCATTCCAATGGATGAAAGAGCTCCAGTACGCATGGTTTACATGAGGGGCCCATACTTGATTGGTGGACGCCAAAATAGCGGACGACCGGGCACTCGATGGAATAACCAGGTATGGAGAGATCTCCCCGTACTTGGCCTTCCTAGACGCTTCCATGACCGTTAGACGGTTGACGGGCATTTAAGTAAGTAAGTAGTTGGCGCAAACAGCGAGGTTCCTTTTCTTAAATTTAGGACAAAGAACATTGAAATTCCAGTCATTGGGTTTGTATTCATCAGACCATATCTTGAATAGAAAATGGTGCATACTCCTAACCAATTGTTAGCTGCCGTTTATTATTTTTCATCTTTCTAATAACCGAATCGACCTCGTTATAGTCCTGTGGCTTTATTGGCGGTTTTGTGAGCTTCATCTCTTCCAAGTAGCTAAGAAAATTTACCTCCCTATAATTTTAGTGATTCCTGTGCCAGATTTTTACTTTCGTCTTTACAAAAAATTACTTCGGGCTTAAAACCTTCGGTCAGATGCTTGACCATTTAATAAAATTTTTGAGCTTCGAGCGTTGTTAGCTGGTTAAGCCGTTTACACAAGGATCATTGTTGGCTATTCCCAAGTGAATGGCAGTCTACAAATTTTCTGACAATGTGAACTTCTGCAAACGACCCTATCTCCCATGGCGTTAAATACTTATAATAAAAGCATCTCTTCCATTCTACAATTCACCCCATCGATGCCAGTGACTTTAATGGCTTGGAGTCTCGGAGAAGCTCAGATAGTTCAGCTTATAAGAAAGACTCTTCTGTAACATCACTTCAGCTTGCTACATTAAAATGCGTAAAAACCTTCAACAAAAGCTTCTGAAATTTCTGAAAATGAACGAAATTTCGAACGCTTATTGGGTGTACAAATAAAAAGTGAGATTAATAGTACCATAGGACATATTTTTATTAGCATTGCGGAGACGTCAAATAACTAAGACCATCCTGAGCACGTCTTAATGCTCTTTTATCCCAGATCATTGCATTTTCCGTTTTACTAGATCCATAATCTCGAGTTTGAACAAAGACCGCGTTATTTTAGAAGGAACAGAAGGTTGCATGCTAAACATTGTACACTGTCTAAGAATACGGATTCGCCGAGTAGAATTCTAAGCATAAAATGAAAAAAATGTTTAGTTTATTTCTATAATTGGTGGGTATAATAGGTAGATAACAAAATATAAGCGATTATCGATGTTTACTGAAGCTGAATGATTATTTATTATCGCTGCCACTGGAAAAACTTCTCGAATATTTTTCTTTACATTGTTTAGTTGTTTCATCATTCAGTGACTCTCTACGAATAAATTGCACCTTGGAGTACCTCATGTGGATCGACATCGTTCTCCACTCCGGTAATTTTACTGGACGATGCAAACACTTAAATTGATTTATTTCTGAAATCGTTCTTTGACCTTTTCCTTTTAGCTACTGGATAAGTTCTTTTTCACAGGTTGATACCTACGTCCCGATGATGTCTATGAAATTCCGAGTACTTGTGCCTGGCGCTGATAGGATTTGAGCTCTCCTTTGTCAAGATATATTAGCCTTGATATGACATTTGCTGGGCAGCTGCAGATGAGAGTTTCAGAGTTTGGGTGACTCCCGATTATTTAAATTTTCTGTAACCGTTTATATAGGTTATGCCGAGTTCCGTGTGGGCGGCCGCTAAGCTATGACCTGTTAGAATGCTTATTAACAGTCTA
The DNA here is from genome assembly GCA_035044805.1 of Leucophenga maculata. Classification (NCBI taxonomy): domain Eukaryota; kingdom Metazoa; phylum Arthropoda; class Insecta; order Diptera; family Drosophilidae; genus Leucophenga; species Leucophenga maculata. The sequence continues at coordinate 17,475 of JAWNNP010002968.1, read as the reverse complement.
TAGTCTTATCTTTGAAGCTGTAGATAGTTAGATTATTTCCACATTGTGCTAAATATCCTGCAGCTACTTACGTTTGCCCTTCTTTCCAGCTTTGGTTATGGTGACCTACCCAATTTGCTACATAGCATCCGTAGGGAGCCCTATGTCGTCTAAAAAATAATGAGTATTGTCAACATTATTCAGATTTCCTTTTGTTACTCTATACCTATAGGCTGAAAGGGAAAAAAACAAATCAAACATAAGGTGGCGAAGCAGACCCCATGAAGTATATATTCCGGACTGACATCAAAAGTTTAATACATATAGATATGTTTATGTCTCTGGTAGAGCCATCCAGTTTGGATATTTTGATTCTCCTATTCCTTCTTCAGGTTAGGGTAAGGGGTATCTCGAAACAGCCTTCTTCCTTGTTTCATATTTTTGGACGCCTTTGAAATAATCACATTTGTATGGTGTCTATATCCAAAAATATAAATTTTGGACTGTGTTCAAGTATGAGGGACCATCAAGGCTTATCGGTAAATCAAGCTTCAGTTACTTCATGCAACAACTTCATGCAATGAGCATGAAACAAAAAATGTAATTGATTTTATTTCAAGTTAAAATATAAAAGTGTACAATTATTAATTCATGCCATCTCCAATGTGCAATGCTTTACAAACTTTCACACAACTTTTCCTATAAAAATATTTGTGTAGTGTACCACAAAAGAAAAAAGGACTCTGTACCTGTGTGTAAGTAAATATATATCGTACAATAACTGAATTTTAGTCAGCAACGTTTTCCATTTTTGGGGAATTATAATGAAGAAGCTTTTAAAATGTTTCGAGATGCAAACGTAGCCATGTCCACACATGCGTATATGTATATAGTACGAGTATAAGTGTTCGAGGGTATTTGCAAAAGGATTGTTGCTGGCCGTTAGGATACTGGTTGTCCTCCCACGAGTGTAAAAGGTAAACCTCAACAAGAACGCAACTGAAATCTAATTTACTGCTGAGCTTGAATCTTAGTTGCACGTTCCAGCACGTTTTGAGTCGAAACGAATTGAAGCCACTGACTAACTACTTGCCATGCACATACATATGTATGAAGTTAGTGTAGCTGTATAGGGTAAATAAATGCATGTATCTATGTATATGAATGTTTGTACTGAGACCATAGCAAACGAGTCGTGAATAAATGTGGTAGCATCGGAAGCAACGGCAGCAGTTGTTTGTTGTTCATATTTTGACAAGCAGCTTAGGCAACTGCACGGCAGAGGATCTTGACTACATACGCGTAGATACAATATCTCGTTCTGCTGTATACAGGTATTCGTAGCTCTTAGCTTTGGCAATTTACTTACATTGCATACCAATAGAGAACATGGTCATCTGCATAGACATGTATGTGTGTGTGTGTATATTCTTGTTATTGGTTTATGTTTCTCCTGGGATTGTCAATGAGGCTGCCCTCTTACATTAATTTCATATTCGGAATTTTAAACCGACTACGCTTGGGGCTTACTGTTGGAAAGACAAACAATAGAAAACGGTAACTTTCACTTAAGTGAAGTTTTTATACACTTCCTAAAGGCTTGGTTACTGGCATTATACACATTCGCTGTTCATTTGACATGTTTCGTATTATCAACCTAGTTTAATGTAAGAATAAGACATTGAGCTTGACATAGTCCAGCGCATAAAATTCCATAGCTAGATAGATAGACAGACAGACAGACAGACAGACAGACAGACAGATAGATAGATAGATAGATAGATGATAGATAGAAAGATAGACAGACAGATAGATAGATAGATAGATAGATAGATAGATAGATAGATAGGTAGATAGATGATAGATAGATAGATAGATAGATAGATAGATAGATAGATAGATCGATAGATAGATACATTCTTGGTTGATATAGCTATGTCCATCAGAATGCGCATGCGTCCTTGCAAGGTGAGTCTTTTGATATTCAGCTTCTATGTGGATAGCAGAATTCGTTGTCTTATTTGCAAAAATTTTTTAATTCCAGCGTCTACGCTTTCTGCTGCCTCGATGCGACACATTGATCTCTACAAAATTTCACAATGTCTACATAAGACACAATGAGTGCCTTTCATGTAGTCGTTATCAAGAATTGGAAGGTTAGGAGTATATAGCGAGTAATACCAACAGGTGTGCCGGTACCTAAACTTAAATTCTCGACGCAAGCATAAGTTTTTTAGCATTGTACAAGAGGCCGTTGTGCCAGACTCTATCGGTTGCATGCTGCTTGTCGACGCAACTCTTCTTTGATTGCGCCATGGCCTGTTCTAAACCCAAACTGTTGCTCTGTCAGGATACAATTAGTCTCCCCTATACCTTTGATAAAAAAGACAGAAGACTAATAGGTCGTTATGAGAGGGTCATCATCTGATTTTGCTGCTTTCTTTCACTGGACTGGTAAGACTTGAACGTTTAGCTACGCATGACACATCAAGGCGATGTTGGGGATCGCACAAATTGGCAAGACTTTCAGAGTGACATTGTCTACTCTGTCCATGCCTAGGACCTTCTTTTTCGCCAAGTCTTTGATTACGTTGGCTAAATCTTGAGCCTGATGGAAGGGACATATGCAGCGGACTTTTTCACCTGTGCTATCTTGGGCACGTCATGTTTTATGAATCTATCACCCCAATGGTGGGCAGAAGCATTTGACCGCTCCTTTTCACTTTAAGAAATTCCTCTATCAGGGAAACGGATCGAGATTTTCTAAATGTGTGCTCTTGACTTAGTACAGTTCCCCTGAATTTATCTCTGCCTCCACATGAATGGGGTTCTCCAGATGTAACTTGAAGGCGGCCAGATTGGTGTGTTTGATATTTAGCTAGTTATTTAGGGAGACGATCTATGTCGTATAAACTGAGTCGTAGTCCCAGTTCTCTCTTATACTTACCCGCCAATCACCTGATTCAGGTATACCTTAATGTACTTCAAAATCTAAACAAGTGTATGAGTTGGCCAATAAGAGTAGCGTTTATATATAACTTTTAAACCTTGAAATATATAATCGCAATTTATAGTTTCGAGCTGTGAAATATTTGCTAAAAAATTCGTTACTTTTAATTGAGTGCATCCACTTAAAAAACCAACAAACAAGCAAATGAAACTTTATAAATTAATTCGTGCAGAAATAATTTCTTAATCCTTTTCCTTTCTCACTTTTCCATTTAACTTTGCTTTCATAAGAAAATAAAACTTTTACGGCGGCAAATTCACTGATAGTCAATTTCAAGTTGATTCTGTTAAAATTTATCAATACACAATATAAACTGTTACAAATTGTAAATAAAGGCAACAATACAAAACTCACTTTTAATGAAGTGTATAGAAAGAATATTTTCTACATGTATGTATGCGTTGATATTCACAAAGTTCGAGACTGTTTGTTGATTTTTTTTTTAACTTGCGTAATTGAAATGCACGACGTAGAGCATAGATTTTCATTAGAGCAACAAAGTTGAGAGAAAAATGAAAGCACTCGAATTTTATTTTTCTAATCAATTGCCATTTATGGCATTTTTGAAATGTTACACTCGAAACATACAAAATTTTGCGCAAATGTAAAAATTCTTCACTCGATTTTCATTCGAAATCCAATTTATGCAAAAATTTTGATTAAGTCATAAAAAATTGGCAGCATGCAGCCTGAAAGTATGCAACGTTTTTATGTTAGAGTGCGTACAATGCACTGTGGTTGCGCCCATAGGCCAAAATTTCAAAAAATCCATCTAAAAATATTTAGTCAAAATGTAAATAAATTGTCTCAAAAATGTCAAAATTTCTTAATGGCAAACCAGTTTTTTCCGGAAATCTAACCGGGACATTCTACGTTAAATAAGCTTTTCGTCAAAACAAAATTGCATTTCAAAGTGGTCAAACGTTCGCTAGAGAAGTCGGATTTCGATTATTTAAAATGAATTTTAAAGTTGCAGGTATTTACTTTAATAAATTCTTCTTGTGAAATAAATTTGATTGATTTATTATTTGCTGTGTATTTTTGATTGATTATACTTTTTTTTGTGTATTTGTGAACGTCATTTTCATGTTTTTATAACAGGTCAAAGAAAACTACCAAAGAGAAACAAATCTAAATTTTTATCATCTACATTTGATGCATTAGAAGATACAAAAATTCATTTAAATTTTACTTCTAATAATTAAAATACATTTATTCTTATAAATGTTTGAAAAAACTAGAGAACCTCATTTGTTTATATTTCGAAAAGCTTGTGGGGTGGGGGGTGTTTGTTGGAGAGGAGTTACACTTTTACAAATTTATACAGAAGATAATTTAAATATGCATATCTTGAATGCCAATAATGAAATTTTAGCACAGCAACTCTACTGGAAGTATTTTTGCGTACCATCGCCATATAAGCCTTACTACGGTACTATGTGAGCTATAGGATATAGTCGTCCGATGCAGCCAATTTTTTTACTATATATACAAAATATTTTTTTTAGATTTTTGGGGAAAATTTCATAACGATATCTCAATGGAAAATATTTATGGCCGCGGCTCCGTATAAGTCCAACCACTGTGCAATGCTTTTCCGCATACAGACGTGTGTGTGGGTGTGTGTCTCTCTTACAGCTAGGATTCCTATAGTATCATACTATATGTGTGTGTGTTAGTAAATTCAGTTACAAAAAATTCGTTTTTCGTTCTCTTGTCTACGCGACGTCGTTAAACATAAATTCCGGAGCTGCATTTTGCCGACAATAGCTATAAACAATTGAAAACAACGAAAGGCTGCAACAAAATTGTTTGAATGTATGCAGCAGAATTTCAAGGGAACTAGTAAATCTATTTATATACGAATTGTCCGGACTTAAAGACTGCTTCACATATGCAAAGACGCGCTAATACCCTATTCACACTGGCTAAAAATTAACAGCTACCTTCTTATTGCGAGGTGTTTCATAAAGTTTATCGAAATAGCAATCAGCCCAATCACCCTTCAAATGAAATTCCTAGTATTACTTTGCGAGTTTAATAATAAGAAGAAAATTAAAATATCAAGCAAAGCATTTATTTCGTTATAACTAAAATATATCTGATATTACTTACGTAGATTAATAATGCGATATTAAGTAATAATCAATTGTTTGGTCTTCAATGACACTTTAATAATTTCAGTAATTACAAAAAGGCTTAATAATATGCATTAATTGATCGGTTCAATAATAATAATAAAAGTAATTTAATAGCACGGCGGGATATACCGTAGTTATCGGCGGAATTGAATATCGCGGCGGACGGCTGAGATCGACTTTACTAATTTACGACTTTCTTTCGACTGACGGCTGTAGGTTCGATCAGGACTTTCTTGGCTGAAGACTTGATCAAGACTGAAGAGAGACGAACATGCAATGACGACAGATAACGCTAAGCAGACACTAATACCAATGAACAGTGCCGTACTGTTAACAAGTGCCACTGAACCGGCGCACTGATACTGTACCCTCCTGACTTATAATCGGTCTTCGATGACCAGGGCTCCTTATTGTTCAGTGCATACTTCCACAACTTCATATTGTCACAGCTTGTAACCGTCTTATTAGGCCGTTCCAGCTTTGCGAACATTAAATCGTCCATTACGCTTGACATCACTTATCTCATATGGTCCTAAGTAATCAAAAAAAATAATAACCATATTCATTTTTGCGCTTTTTGTCAAACAGCTTCTTGTATGCGGCTTGAGCGTTCTGAATATCTACATTTGCACGCGGACGCATCTGCTGCCTCTCATTTTCAAAGTTGTCGTACATCTCTTTTTCGAGCAACCGCATTATATGATCCTCCGAACATCAGCTCAAACGGCGACCTCTTAGTAGAAACTTGAATTGTGCCGTTGATAGCACTCTACACGCTTGAAATATATTAAAATCATTTCGCGGGCTCCTTTGACGACAGCTTGGATATGATAGCCAGTATCGACCGGTTAACTCGCTCTATTTGGCCATTACCTCTAGATACTTCTGTAGTACTCCATACGTGTTCGATGGCAATCTCTTTTAAGTACTCCCCAAAAGTTGTCGATGTAAATGCTGTGTCTCAATCGCGAACAATGCGAACCGGATTACCAAAAACCGCAGACCATTCGAACAATTTTGCAAGTACTTCTTCGCAGTTTGTTGTTTTCGTCGGATACAACCATACAAACTTCGAAAATGCATCCACTATATCAAAAATGTATTTATATTGCTTTGTGTTAGCATCCATTGGCCCCAGATGATCCACATGCAGCATATTTAACCTTCTTTCTTGCCCAACTTTTTGTTGTGTCGAATGCACTTAACGCAATTATTTATTATATGAAAGACCTTAGACTTCAAATGCGGTATCCAATAATTTTGCTTAATAGCATGCATCGTTTTCTGCACGGCAAAGTGTATGAGCGTCAGCAAAAGTCTCTTTCTCCACTAATTTTGGCACAACTAATAGATCTGCACTATTCACTGCTTTATGCACAAGACCGGCTTCAACTTATAATTTTCATAAGGGCGACTGCTTCAAACTTCCAAAAAAAAACTTCAATCATTGCGTCATCTTGCTAAGCTTTTCTTATTCGAGATTTTCTTATGACCTGCTGTGGATAGCGACTAAGATAGTCGACATGTTTAAGGCGCTCACCCGACCGTTTCTCGACTGTGAAATCGAGATCCTGCAAGTATATGACCCATTGCGCCACTGCTCGCGGAACATCCTTCTTGTTCAGGGTCTATGGCTCCTGTCCAAAGATATTTAGTGTCAATTATAGAAAGAACATCATTTTAAAAAAAAAATTGAGTTTGATCAAGATCAAAATACAATAGTTTATAGTAAGAGAAATTTAAACAGTTGAAGAGGTGGATCTTGTCACTCCGGACAGTAGGTGGTTCACTTTCAGCTTTGTTCAATGTAACCCTCAATCATATTGCTTTATCCAAAACCTTATTTGTGCTTTTAAGAAGAAGATATTTTCCAGCATCATAATGCCGTCCGCCACTGAACAAATATTTCAACTGTGATTGATGATACTTCAACTGCATCTTTGCACAATTGAGCCTTACTGGATATATACAAGTATATATGTGCTCCTCAATTTTTTCTTGTGGAGTGAATTGACATATACCGCTTTGTGGCATCACGGTTACAAGTGGGAACAAGGATCATGAAGATGTCATGATACAATGAATACTTAAGCAGGTAATATTCGTAAATTATATGTAAGCAGTCTGTTTCAATACTCAGAGCGCTATTCTGACTTTACATCCATTTGTAATGAGACTTAATGAGATTAAGATTCCCAACATTTAAAATAAATCGTTCAATTGCTTTATAGGCGGAAATACAAGTCTCTTTCGATCGAAGCGATAGTGTTTGAAAAATCTGGTATTCGTGAGCTTTGACTTTATCTAACACGCAAGTTGATACTTTTGAGACAATTTTCATAAACCCAGGTTTGGTAATTCAGCTGGACTACAAATTGTTAATCGAAAGCAACACAAAGTATCGGTGGGAACATGTACAACAATATAAAACCAGCCCAGTAATCCCTGTAGGTAAAGCTAATTCTGACAAAACTAATCCATATTCCTATCATCCCATTTTACTTAACCAATGCCTATCAAAAGTCATGGAAAAAATAATAGCCAAACGTTTATGGTGGTGTGCCGAGCCCAACAACCTAATCTGTAAAAACTGCTGTAAAAACTGCTTCACGCAGACCATCTCATAACAGACTCCCTCTCAAAAAAAAAAAAGCCACATCTCAATCGTCTCCCTTGACTTCTTCGAGGCGTTTGATAGAATTGGTATACACGCAATCGTTGAACAACTAATGAAATGGCGAGTTGGTCCAAAAATAATCAAATATGTTAAACGCTTTATGACCAATCGTAAAAGCGTAATAAAAGTAGGTTCACAACTTTCTCGTGTAGTTCCCATGCATAATAGAGTACCACAGAAATACAAAAACCAACACTTTCCAAAAAATATATCAAACAATTTTCCAAAATATAAAAGAAGAAAACTCAGATTTCAAATTTATTTATACAGACGCATTTATAATATTAGTAGGGTACAGAACATAGGATTGGGTCATATTTGGAGCAAATCATGCTAATGAAATCTATGACTTTGTCATCACATGTGCAATTTTGTCGAACTTTTCCATGATTACTTAGCATAAATGTGGCGAATCTTTGTAGATGCAGCATTGCATCTCATCCGTCAACATAAGAGTGAATGTGTGCACATTGACATAGGACCTTTGACTTTAAATAACTTCATAGAAAACTTAAATGGTTTTAAAGTATATGATTTAGGTGTCCAATTCTGATCACCGAAACAAGAGAGTAAACAATCAGGAAATGTCGGATAGTGTAATTGGAAAGTTCCTCGGGCGTTATGGTATATCCGACCGTCTTGTTGAAACCGCATGTCATCCACATTAAAATCAACCAATTAAGGCAGAAAGAAGTCGATTATCATGTCACAATATCGAGCAACAGTAACTACCTGACCAGTCTCATTTTTAAACATGGTCGAATGAATTATTCAACCTTAGATCCGCAACAAACAGTGACACGTTGTGTATGCAATGCAGTTCACATTTCTCATTATATGGATTGGTTTATTGGAATATTTTTGTGCTTGTTCCTAATAATTTTTAAACCCAGAATTTGTAGAAAATTATTTCATGACTTGTTACTAAACTCATGGATCTTGAAACTGATGATGTAGTTTAGCCTTTTGAATTCAATTAGATCTCGGATCGGCTGAAAACAGTTTATTTTGCTTGTAAGAAGCTGAATACCTTGTGGAAGTGATCTTTGGAACCAAGCCGGTTATGTTTAAAGAACAGAAATATCAATAGCTGAGGAAACAACATTGACAAGTGTGGTTATCATTGAGTCTATACCATTTGATATATTGGAGATACTATAGATATTTCCATTTATGTGTTGGCTTAAGAGATTTCAATTCGCAGAGCAAGTAATATTCGGAGTAGCGAGTAGTTTGATAAAAGATAATATCAACGGGTAGGGGATCAGAACTCAAATCAAATTTGTAAGAAAATATTCCAGAGTTGACGGTATTGAAGAATCGTGCTTATAAATGTAAAATGTGATATTTTTATTTGAGAACTTCTATAAAAACGGTGGCTTTAAATACTCAAGATGAAGTCAATTCCGCTGCTGTTGTTGCGTATCTTCACATCAAAAGGTTTTGAAAAAGACTGAGTGTGATATTAGTGAATTAAAAAGTTCTAATTTATCAGTCTATGATAAAACTTCATTGCAATGAGTGAGAAAATAACTAAAAAGATATGCCTCGAAGTATTGCTACTCTCAAACTCTCACGCTGATCATGAATATAAATTCTTTATGGTGTTCTGTTACCTCATTAAAAGTGTTCGAAACAGTGTGTCACGCTTCATGTAAAGTATTGTTATTTAAATATAATATATGAGAACAACTTCACATATGTTGACTGCTAGAGTCATATATTGGTTAGTTTTTATTTATCTCCTAAGAACAATGTACCTTTTGGCCTCACATATCACAGGATTAAGTTTAGCGAAAAGTTTTCGGAACACCCTGTTTGAATATATTGTTTAAATAAATGAAGTTGCAATCGCTGACCAAGGTTTTTTTTTTTGTAAAGGTTCAATTTGAATTAACTTGAAACCATACACTCTGAAATATTTTGATTGACTCAACTCCTTTATATACATATATATATATGCACAAGCTTAATTATAATCTTTATCTAAGGGAGCCATTCAACGAAAACCCTTCTGCACATCCAACTCATTTTATTTTATATTTATGCGTACATTCAAACTTTTCAACAGAAACTTCAACTTAAATCGGCTTCTTTCTGCACCAGTAACTCGCCTGCCTGCCTGCCTGCCTGCTTTCCTACCTTTCTCGACTCCCTTTTCGCCAATGAAGCTTTTAAAAAGCGGAAAGTGCGTTTTCCGCGGTGAATAGTTCGCATTATCTGATTAAGAGAAGCGTTCACCATTCACAACGCATCGCTTACAAAAATGGAGGGCGTCAGCGTGTAAGTGTTGTGGTTCAAGTGAAGCACGCAGACGTATCCTTTGCGCACGAGAGTCCTTTGTGTTACATCGTGCTTATTTATGTACTCATTCAAAGGCTGATTGTATTCTGTATTGCAGCATGAAAATGAAAATGGCGGAAAGCACAACAACTAAAGCGAAAACGTGTTTGTGCAAGTTGTAAAAACTAATTAAAATTACATTACAAAAGTGTTGAAAGCTATCGCCTGTGGCGGCCTGTGGCAAAGGTGAGTTGCGCTGTTCGACGTGGTGCCATCATGCAACTGAACCAACAATACCAACAAAAGCAATTGCTGCAGGCAAAACATGTGCATTGCAAGCGTTAAATTAAGTTTGCCAACTGCGTGCGATGCAGAAATTGCGAAGTGATGTACTTGAAATAAGTCATCCAAAGAAAACTATGCACGACTATCATAAGTTACTACTCGTAAATTCGAACTAATACAAATAAGAAATGCAGTTGCAAAATTTTCGAATGAAATGAACAACTGATGAACATTTTTGGCATTCGATGTGTAACTCAATTTCAGTTTTATAACTTCTTGTAGGATAATTGTTTTGTATAATTAAATCATTCGATTAATCAAATTTTTGACAGAAAGCACGCATTGATGATGTTGGACGTACGAACGTTGCGAGGTCCATTGACTCAAATTAGTATTTGGTTGTAGTCAAGGTAAGCAATAGATCCGGCATAGTGTATGCCAACAATCAACGAAAGCTATATGTTGGAAAACTGCAATCACAGCAGCATGCTGACATCTCAGACACTCTTCCAACATGGATACCTCTACAACTTTACCAGGAAGTACCGGGCTCGAAGTTTGAACATTTTTTAAACCCACAGTGCCTTCTGCTACGATTATGTTAGATGGTGCTTCCATAAAAGTGAATCCATAAGGTGTGCAGTCACCCGAAAGTACTAAAGCCCCAATGCCACGGAAAGTCAAGTAAATGTCACATATTCCAAAGAGCATCCAAATGAAACTACATTACATGACGCAATTTTTGCAAATATTAAACAAACAACGTTGACAAAAAAATTTATTTGGAAGCAGTATTTTGCAGTCGTTTAATGAGCTGCGTTAAAACTTTTTGCGAATTATAATCGCTTTCAAGGTAAAAATAAGAAAAAAATAGTTCTCTCAATTTTGTTATTTTAGTTTATTTTTGGTAAGGTGACCGTTAAACTGATAGAATATTCGTTTTGGAACTGATTCTACAACTGGTTCAAAAAACGAACAATGGAAAACTTAATAGATAGAGGCTTCGTTCTTTTTGCATTCGACTAGGACTTCGCCGGAATTTAACGAGTTTATTTTTAAATTTCGTCCCTCCCCCGCTTTCCCATTAAATCACCATCAAGGGAATTTCTCTCTAAGCCAAAATCCTAAAACTTTATCAAAATCGGATAATAAATGACGATTTCAGAAGTAATTGAATTTGAACGACCTATGATACTTTCGTCCTTTGCATACATAAAAAAATGATTTTTAAGGCACTTATATGTGCAGTGAGAGGTGGGAGGAGCAAAATAGTTTTCGTTTTTACTAGTTTTTCTTATAAATTTTCTACGTTTTTGTTTTGCACTTCTTGGTCATAAGCTAGGGAAACATTTAAGGTGTTTGTTAGGCGACCTGTACTGGTACAAGACCTCTTACAGTCGGTTAAACCCGACTGTAATTTTTTTACTTGTTAGACCCTGTACCGAAGCTACAAGAGCCTATTGGTTTTGTGCAAATGTATGTAACAGGTAGAAATAATTGTCGGAGACCCCCCAAAGTTACCCTCATTATGGTCAGGAGTGATAGAGGAGTCGATATAGCCATGTCCGTCTGTCCGTCCGTCCGTCCGTCTGTGTGAACGAAAGTATCTCGGAAACGGTAATAGATAGAGACTTCGTGTTTTTTGCATTCGACTAGGACTGCTCCGGAATTTCACAAGTTTATTTTAAAATCCAAAAAGTTCATCAAAATCGGATAATAATTGACGATTTTATAAGCAATTGAATTTGAACGACCCCCCTTTTCTTTTCATTCATATTCGAACAGTGATAAGTGATCATGTGTTTGGTCATAAGCTAGGGAAACATTTAAGGTATTTGTTAGGCGACCTGTACTGGTACAGGACCTCTTACAGTCGGTTAAACCCGACTGTAATTTTCTTACTTGTTTTATTTAGGTTCATTGTACAAGTCGAGCTACGGAATTCAACTGTTTCTGTATGCTTGCTTTGGCTTTCCCTTTTTTCGACTGACACCACAAGACACTGTCATTTTGAATGGGTACCAGCCTATTTGTTGGTTTTTCAACGTATCGCGTTGCGCAGTGAACGAAGCAACTGTTTCAGCTCCTTCGCTGCTCTGCTGAGTCAAGAGATTTCGCGCGCAAAGACAGACTCACCTGAGTTCACGTTTTTCTCTTACCAGAGACGATACTTCATGTATTGTAGTTCGGGTTTTAGTGGCGAGCTGCGCCTAAGCTTTCATATTAATGTGCTTTTCTAGCCCATGTGTCCATCTGTCACATACTGATGTTGGTGTTGTACTTAAATGTCACAGGTCAAGACAGTAAAATGTTAAAAAAAAATCTGGCGCATCTATGTAGCGTGCACAGAGACGCTACAGATACTATGTTAGACGAATATAGGACAGTAAAACTTCAACAAGTATTCGATTCGTTATACCGATCAAAGACGGAATTGAGACACCCATAGTGACGCCACTTCAGCCTTGTGCTCTCAAAATAGCTACAGTTGGGAGGGGATATCTACACTTAGTATGCGTTATCGTATGAAGTAACCGTTTCTCATTTCACGTTTTATGTAGCAGAAACAACAAAAAAACCAAACAAGGCGCTCTTTCTTTTGTAAATAGATGATGCAGTTAAGTTGGTAAAAAAAACCATGAAGCCGCTGACATACACATGGAAAAAAGAAGACTCTGGCGTATATGGCAACAAACACATTGTCTTAGAGAATGTCTTCAACCGAACTTCGACAAAAGCTTAAATAAAAACTGAAAGAACTTTAAAATAACCAACATGGAACTAAAAAGGCCAGACTGCCTTTGGAATGCCACAAAATATTTTAAACGTCCTGCAAGGCGAATTATTTCTGTTAAAGACATACACAAAGTTAGTTGTTACAGCAACAAAGAAAATGCTGAAGCGTTTGTTTTGCATCTTAAGCAACAATTTACACACTTTTAATTGTGTAGTCCTGCTGGAGAAGAAGAAGTCGACCTTGCGCTTGATACACCCTGCCAAACTTAACTCACCTATGTTACTTTCGAATGTTCAAGCTGAAGCCAAACATAAACATTATTCAGACTCTGCACCAGAAAAATTAATTGTTGAGAAGTGGTTTGCTAAGTTTAAAAAAAGCAAAATTAGTACCGACGACGGTGCACGCCCGAAAGAGGCTGCTACCCGAGGAAAACATCAAAAAAGTTCACACAATTTTGGATAACCGTAAAGTGAAGTTGTTCGAGATAGTTGAGTCCCTATAAATATCAAAGCAACATGTTGGATATATCGTGAATGATTATTTGGGTATGCGAAAGTGGGTATTCAAAGTGGGTGCCACGCGTGGTCACAATCGAACAAAAACAACAACGAATTGATGATTCTGAGCAGTATTTGGAGCTGTTCTATCGTAATAAACCCCCATTTTTGCGTTGATTTGTGACAAAGAATGAAACATGCCTTCATCATTTCACACTGGAATGCAATCGAGAGTCACCCGAATAGTTTGCACGTGATGAACCGAGTCCATAGCGTGGAAAGTCGCAAAAGCTGGCTGGCAAGCTTATGGCATCAATATATCGGGATGCGCATTGAATAATATTTATCGACTATCTTAAAAAGGAAAAAAATGATCGACAGCGACTATTATGTAGCGTTATTGGAGCGTTTGACGGACAAAATTGCAGAAAAACGGCCATATTTGAAGAAGTAGAAAGTGCTGTTTCATCAAGACAATGCACCGTGGCCCAAATCAATGAAAACGATGTCAAAATTGCATGAATTGGGCTTCGAATTGCTTCCGCATCCACCGTATTCTTCACATCTAGCCATTAGAGACTTTTTCCGGTTCTCAGACCTCAACATACTGCACGCTGGAAAGAAATTTAGCGCCGAAACTGAAACCTAATCGTTGGATATTAAAATCAAATTTCATAAAGATAAAAAAAAAATATTTTTCTATGATAGCCTACAAACTTTTCATCGATTTCAGACGTCCAAATCATCAGTTCGGGTTTCAGCAAAGGCATGGAATTTTTTTTTAAATTGAATCATTTTTGTGAGACGTGTAACTCCTTTAAATATAACAAGTAAGGAAATACAGTCGGGCGTAACCGACTGTAAGAGGCCCTGTACCAGTTCAGGCTGCCTAACAAACATATTAAATGTTTCCCGAGCTTATGACCAAACACATGACCACTTCTCACAGCGCGAATATGAATGAAAAGAAATGGGGGTCGTTCAAATTCAATTGCTTATAAAATCGCCATTTATTATCCGATTTTGATGAACTTTTTGGATTTTGGCTAAGAGAGACGTTATTTCTATATTGGTACACTCAATTTTTTTTGTGCCTGAGAAATTTTCACCCTAAGGGGTGATTTTATGGGGAAGGGGTGGAAGGGGCAAAATTCTAAAATAAACTTGTGAAATCCCGGAGCAATCCTAGTCGAATGCAAAAAACACGAAGTCTCTATCTATTACCGTTTCCGAGATCCTTTCGTTCATACAGACGGACAGACGGACATGGCTATATCGACTCCTCTATCACTCCTGACCATAATGGTGGTAACTTTGGGGGGTTTCCGACCATTATTTCTACCTGTTACATACATTTGCACAAACCCAATAGGCTCTTGTACCTTCGGTACAGGGCCTAAAAATAAGCAGAAACTATCAAACAAACATTGCAATTCACGACAATCGTGAAATAAATAATATGCCAACCCAAGAGTTAGTTTCGACAAGGCGATTAAAACGGCTGAGACCAGTAGACTTAATATAGAAGAGGTTAATATAAAATAATATAATATAAAAATTATTTAATAACTTAGAATAATAAATGTTTATAATTAAGATAAAAGATAAAATGTTAGTTTTTTTCAAAAGTCTCCCAACAAATCATAAGATAGATGTCTAATAACACAGGGAAATAAAAAAAAAAAAAAAGTATCTCACAAAATATATATATTGGTGCCACCAATTCCAACAAACTAGAACATAGCTTCTTAAATCCTCTATCCTCAATGAAATAACTTCCTTCCATAACATATTTCGATTTGGCGCCCCCACCCCGTTCATTTAACTAGCTTATGACCTTTGTTGCTATATCGCGCGGACTTTATGTTAATTTTTGTAAATAATAATAATACAAAAAACTTTAAATATGTGGATTAACACGAAGATGCACGAAGCTCTGTGAAATGAACTACACACAGTTCAGTATCGCCGCTTTATTGCATATAGTGGCCATGGTTGGGAAAGTGAAAGAAATTATTAATTTATTATTAATTCATTATTAATAAATTAAATATAATCCCTCAATCTCAGCCGCTTTTTGAATTTTAACTGCCGAAATCCGCCGCATTTTAATTACAATTTCCGTTAACAGATGGCGCAGATACAGACCTCACACTAGCGCCATCTGTGGAAAACTCGTACAGATAGCGCGTTCACATGACCATTATTTTGGACACTTGGACACAAGTGTCCAAAGTGTCCAAACTGACCGATATGCATGTTATCGGAAATCGATATAGGACCGTTTCCTTTCATGCGTTCAGGAAATAGTTGGCGTTATTTTTAAATACAGTAGACGTTAGAACCACTTTGTTGTTAGGTTAATTCTAATTTCTGAATTTCTGAACAATTTTTTTATTCGAATATAACTAAAAAATGGAGAGAACTAACTTAAAAAAAATACAATAGATTTCTTTTTTACTTTATTTTATTTAATAAAAAAAAGTAAACGAAACTAAACAATCCAATCTAAACATGTAACTTGTATTTTTTAACTATATGCAACAAAACATATAGATTCACTCCAATTACATCAGATGTTCTAAGTATTTTGTTAAATAAAAATGGAATGTATTAAAAGAACTAAAAAATAATTGCGATAATGTTCAAAGTTAAGAAATTAATTCAAAGTTAGTGGAGACGCAAACGGCACAATCGGCAAGTTAAAAACAAATTATCGTTGCGGAGAGCCAGCAGATTGCTTATGTGCTTAGTGGAAAACAATTCACTAGTGTTGCACCATTTTATTAAATTATTAATAGTCCAGTCAAAATAGACATTTGACCTAGGAAAAATCCGCATAGAGCTGAAAATTGGCAGAGACGTTAAATACATCATTACAAATAAAATGTCAAAAGTCCCCGACGATCCTACATTTTATTCAAGGTCAAAAGTACAAAATTAAGGTTTTTTCCATTTTTCTCGAAAACATGGTCCAGTCACTTTTTCTCTTACGATTCACCATTCTTGAGATATCGCGGTTTTAATAATTAAAAAAATGAGTATTTAAAAAAAAAAACTCTACTGTCAGTCCCTAAATACAAGGGAATTTCCCTTTGACGGTAGCCTTGAGTAGCTACGTCATTGTTCGAGTGTGGAGCTCATTTGAAATCTGCGCACTTATATTTACAAGATATGATGCAACTAGAGAACTTGATGGATCTTAGTGTTTATCAAAGATTTATCGAAGGATTTTTCACTGTTAGACGTTCTGATAAATTAAATTGTGGAACTTCGACGGATAGAAAACAGATGGAGGTGTTGCTCGAGGGAGAAGTACGCAAAACAGTGTCATTAGTAAATGGGTTTATGGCATGCATACGATGAATACTGTGTGTGAAGGATTGGAAGATCTCACTAATGTTAGAATGGACACAACAGTCATAATGCTCGTGCAGTTGGACTTGCTTCTATAAGCAAAATGATTGGCCAAACGTTTAATGATATTAAATTAAAACGCGCTGATAGAGTACTTCCTCTATTAAGTGCAAGAAGCGGCATAAAAGTACATGATGAAAAGGTGGCTATAGACCCAGTATTATTATTTCATCGCATGATTATTACTAAGACATTTTAAGATGAACTTGAAACATTCTTCGCATACGAATTAGCTCCTTACCCATTATCACTCTTTGGTGAAGTGGGAATGCGTAAAACTATGGAGAAATTGTTAACACAAATGCTATCTACATCATCGATGGAGGGTATCTATTACACCGTGTTATATGGGATCGAGATGAAACATTTCATATTATTTTTGAAAAATATGTTCAGTATGTACAAAGACATTTTGGTCATAACAGTACGATTGTATTTGATGGTTC
>JAWNNP010002966.1:0-38329 GCA_035044805.1 Leucophenga maculata | reverse complement strand
GTGAGTCAGAAGTTAAGTTTATGGGTCATATTCTATCAGAAAACAAAATTAAACCAGCAGAAAAGCATAAAGAGGCCATTTTGGAAATGAAAACAACATCGGATAAAACTGGAGTAATGCGGTTATTAGGATTATGTAAATATTTGGCTAGATTCATACCTAACTTATCCAAATTAACTGCAGAATTGCGAGAATTGACCAGAAAAGATGTTGAATTTAAATGGAATGAAATTCATGATAAGGAGTTTAAAACTTTATTGGCAATCATTGCTTCTAAACCTGTCCTGACAACCTATGATCCGAAGAAACCAATAATCATTCAAACTGATGCGTCAAAAGATGGGTTGGGCTCTGTATTAATTCAAGATGGACATCCAGTGGCGTTTGCGTCAAGAACCCTAAGTAAAAGTGAGGTAAAATGGGCGAAGATTGAAAAAGAATTATTGGCTGTAGTTTTTGCTTGTCAACGTTTTCATTATTTTATTTATGGACGAGAGTTTTCGGTAGAAAGTGATCATAAACCACTTGAAGCTCTCATTAAAAGGTACATTGATGATGTGACTCCAAGACTACGGCGCATGTTTATGACATTACTAAAATATCCTAAATTAAAAATTGTGTTTAAGCCAGGAAAAAATATGCTGGTGGCTGATTGCCTGTCGCGTGCACAATTGCCAGAAGTATCTGAGTTACAAGGACTGGCTGGGGTCTTACATACAATAACTAGAACTGTTTGTCTTTCTGATAATAATTACAATTATTACAAAGAACTTTTAGAGCAGGATGAAAATTATAAACGTCTTTGTCATTATGTAGAGCATAGTTGGCCAGGGTATCATCAGGTTAATGACTTCTGTCAACAATTTCATAAGTTGAAATCGGAGCTACATTTTGAGAATGGGTTGTTATTTGTAAATCATAAATTGGTAATTCCTACGGAATTACAGGATAGGATAATCAGGTGGCTACATGCACCTCTCATGGGTATAGAGAAAACACTTGCAAGGGCTAGAAAGTTGTATTACTGACCGGGAATGACTAAACGAATTAAAGAAGTTATTGAAGCATGCAGTGTTTGTGAGAAGTTTAAGAGGAATAATCAGAAGGAACCGTTGGTTAAGGAGCAAAGCCCAAAGTATCCTTTTCAGTTTGTTTCAATGGATCTATTTGAGTATGCAAGTCGGGATTATATTGCAATCATTGATGCGTACTCAAACTATCTAATGGCTGCAAGTCTCAGCAATAAAACATCAAAACATATTATTGATGTAATTTGTGGTATATTTAACAAAATAGGATACCCCTCGGTGATTAAATGTGATAACACTCCATTCAATTCATTGGAATTTGAAAAATTTGCAAAGGACTGTATTATACGTATAAAATATTTAAGCCCAAGATATCCACAAAGTAATGGTCTAGCAGAGAAAGGTGTAGCGATTGCTAAGAATATTTTAAAACGCTGTTATGAGACTAGGGAAGTTGATAAATTTCAGTATAGGATATTGGAGTATAATACAACCCCAGTGGCAAGTCTTAAGTTTTCACCATCTGAATTATTCTTTGGTCGGTTGGTGAAAACAAAGTTACCAGTATCGGAACAACTTCTAGAAAGATATGCGATATCAGAAGAACTAATTCAAAACAAAATTGAAGAAAAGAAAAAAGAAACAAAAATTCTACAATGACCGTAGTGCGAAATTACTTTCTGTTTTGAAAATAGGTGATTTAGTCATTTTTAAAAAAAATAGCAAAGAATGGCATTATGGTAGAATTGTGGGAATTGTTAATGATCGGTCATATATTATTAAAGATCCATTTAAAAATTATTTCATTGCAAAAACTAAAAATGAAGATTTTGATGCAAGTGATCTGGTGTTTGAGAGTAATATAACATCAAATTTCTCTAAAGAATTACCAGAAATTCGGATTGTTAAACCTAATGTTAATGTGAACAATAATACGGAAAATGAACAGCCTTTAGAAGTTGAAAATCAAGAAATTGATAGACAAAATCACTCTCCTGTACAAGACTTAATTGACGCTGAACCAGAATTGTCAATGCAAAATAGTAATAATTACTCGGAATCTGAATATGAGACTGCTGACAGTCATGGTTCAACATCAAATTCACACAATGATAATGAAGCAATAATACCCACACCACATGAGTATAGAACAAGAAGTGGTCGAGTTGTTAGACCCCCTCAAAGGTATGACTGGTAAATTGTCCACATTATTACAAAAAAAAAAAAAAAAAAAAATGTTAAGTTAGGTGTATTAGCTATAAGGTTAATCATAACATTAATTATAAGATTAATTAAAAAAAAAAAAAAAAAACGTGTAATATGTGTTGTATTAGGTGTAACATGTGTATAATATATGTAGTTTAAGTAGATGTAAGTTATTATTGTGAGTGCCACTAATATATATAGAAGAAGATAAAAATAGCAGTCGGGGATATACTGTCGCTAGTTGCAAGCAATACACTTAATAAATATATAATTAATTATCATTAAACACGGAATTATTATACTTAGAGCCTATAGTTCGCTGAGAACTCCCTCTGAAAATATTCGTGCCATTTTTCATGCGGAAGGCTTAATCTGAATGAATCCTGATTTCAGATCGAGGGTATTTAAAAATTTTTTACAACTAGATTTCACTAAATCCCAGAGATGTCGGGAATGGGTTATTTATCGCTCTTATTTTATTGTAGCTCCTTTTTCAGGTCTTCAGACTCCGTTCACACTATTAATTGTTTCAAGAAAAGTCTGTTTGAAATCCGTTGAAGCCGACTCAGGTTGAAATTGTAGATGACTTACGATGGCTTGTACGAAAAAATATTCACTTCTTGTCGGAATTATGTGTTATCGAATTTGAACTCAAATCAATATTTGCATGCACTTTATTGAGAAGGTCAATTTGGCAGAATGAAAAAGTCGGTGATTACACCAAACATATGGCAGCTTACTCTTTGAAGCACCAGAATCAACAAGCTGTCTAATTTCATTCCCCCTTGTGACCTTAAAATCCAAGGCAGGATGGACTTTTGCCTTAAAAACTGAGTGGGTAACACTCAAAATCTGATACCTCTCCTTCCGATTTTTGCCACATTAGTTTCACAAGACATGATCGTTTCTTTGGCAATTAAAGTGAATTCTCTTTTAACTGCAACATAAAACTCTATACAACCGATAGTACCTGCTAAATCAGTTTTATCGGTCGTCTGAAAAAGTCAAATCCAGGCGAACTATGAGCGCGTATTTGTTGCCACATTGGGTTAAAATTTCAAGCCGGGGAATATGTTCAGGCTGTATTCACACAAGTACGGAGAGATCTCTCCATACCTGGTCATTCCAACGCGTGCCGTCCTCCAATCAAATTTGGACCCTCATGCATGCTGGATCTCTTTTATCCATTCGAATGAGGTGACCAGCCCAGTACATACGCTGGAATTTAATGCGCTGGACTATGTCAACCTCATCAAATAGCACGTACAGCTCGCGGTTCATAAGCGACCTAAGCTCGTCGCCGACTCTAATAGGACCAAAAATCCTGTGAAGAATCTTCCTTTCAAGGGCTTTTAACGTTGTTTCATCTGACTCAATCACGGTCCATGCCTCTGCGCTTTACAGTAGGACCGGGAGTATAAGCGTCTTATAGATCTTGATAATCGTCTTTCTAGAGAGTAAATCCCTCTCCTATTTGCATGGTCAGCCCAAAATAGCATATATTTGCAAGCGTGATTGTTGCTGGGTATTTCGGATGTGAGATAGACAAAGTTTTCTTTAACATGGAGGTTGAAATTCTCCATCGCCACTGACCGTCCTGGACGCGATGACGGTCAATGAGGACAAGACTCCAAGTCTTGTCCTCATTAACCGCTAGACCCATAAGCCGATATTGTTATTCAATCTCTGAGAACGGCTGCTTACCCGCCATTCCTGCGTATTGATGATATCAATGTCATCGGCGTACGCGAGCAGCATAACTTCCTTTTGGAAGATTGAGCCCAAAATACTAATATTCTGTATCTACGGGCACTGGCGTGGGATATATTCCAACGCTATGTGT
This sequence comes from Leucophenga maculata, assembly GCA_035044805.1. NCBI lineage: Eukaryota > Metazoa > Arthropoda > Insecta > Diptera > Drosophilidae > Leucophenga > Leucophenga maculata. The sequence continues at coordinate 34,252 of JAWNNP010002966.1, read as the reverse complement.
GTAAAATAGCGTCATCATGCAAAGACGAACAATCTTTGCCAGGAAAAACTCCGATCGTATCGGCGTGTCAAAAGTGGCTTTTTAATCAACAAATAGTTGTTGGACACACAGGTCTTTTCTAAAATTTGACGTAATGTGAATATTTGTTCACTGGTCGATCCTTTTGGTCTGAAGCCACACTGATATGGACCTATCACTGAATCCGTATATTCATATCCGATAGAAAGGAGACCTATTGCGCGGTAGTTGGCGCAAACAGCGGGGTCTTCTTTCTTAAAGATGAGACAGAGAACAGTGAGATTCCAGTCATTAGGCATTCGTACATCAGATCATATCTCGCATAAAAGTTGGTGCATACTCCTAACTATCTCTTCGTCGGTCTAAAATAAATCTACCGGCAGCCCACCAGAACCTTTCGCTTTGTTATCTTTTACCTTTTTTTTTAAACCGAATCTACTTCGTACAGTCCGGAGGCTCTACAATAAAGTCATCATTAACTAGTGGTTCCGGTGTGATTTTTCTATCGGTGGAATTTAGCGATTCATTGCCTTGAAGTATATTAGAAAAATGACTCCTCCATAATCTCAGTGATTCCTGTTCATCCGTAACCAGATTTCCACTTTCATCCTTACAGAAAGTTACCCCGGGCTTAAAATTTTCAGTCAGACGCTTGATCTAGTAATAAAAATCGAGCTTCATTTTTGTCACGTAACATCTCAACATCCTCAAACTCCCCTCTTTCTTGCTCCTTGTTCTTGCGTTTGAAAAGGTGTTTCTCCTCTCTCCTCAAAGAGTTTTCCCGGAGACGTCTGGAGAGTGTGTTTGAAATGGCTTCGGCGGTCTGTTCTGATTGCAGCTTGCCAACATCTAGCTTTCGTTGCATATTGAGACCTGCGGCGTGTACCACGCTGAGCCTAGCGCTTTGCTGCGACAAGATGTCGACATATTAAAAAGGCGTGGCCACTGAGGAAGGCGAAATTTTCATGTTGATTCTTTCTACTCTCTACTCTTGTCTCAACGTCTACTTTTATATCTTTGAAAAATAGCCTTGTCGGATCTAGCATTCTTCTTTCGTCTTCACAGATTTCGTCGTGCTGTTTTTTCTTTTTTAAAGTTTGTTTGTTTTGAAGAACTAGCTGAATTTCCAAAGAGACAAAACAGTTTTGTACAAGCCCAAATAGGCTAACTGCTTGTGAGCATGTTGATGCTGCATGCACGCCAAGAAGAATTAAAGAGTGCGCTAGACACGATACAAACTCTGCTAGCTCGTTTAATTGCATAACTCTGGATTGGACTTTATTGTATATGCTTGCCATATTGGATCCGTTGTCGTAAGATTGTTCACGACCTTTTTACATATCCAAACCATCAGTTTCAAGTTTTTCTAGAATGCGCTGTGTGATATATTCTCTAGTGTCTCCGTCAACTTCAATAAAATCAATTGAACTTTCCTTCAGTTCACAACCAGTTTCTGTTATTATGATGTATCGAATCACGTGGCTCATTTGCTCTGTGTGAGATATTTTGGCATAATTGATCTCATTGAAAATGGTATTTCGATGATTTCATTTTGTATAGTTTTTAACAAAAAGGACACATGTCCTTTTATAAGTGGTTGAATTGATACTTGAGAGTAGGATCAAATTTAGCGAGCGGACTTATCAAATTAACAATATCCTTGATTAGGCTGAGGACCATTTTCAGCGAGATCACTAAGTGTTTCTTTAGAACCTCTAGAAGAAAGACAGTTTGCGGCAAGGTTCATGACAGCGTCCATAACTACATATAGAATATGTCTCCATTTTTCTTCCTTGGAGTGTATTATTGCCTCTATGTTGCGATCGATGCCCTGACATGATTTCATTCGTTGCAGACGGGTTTTCCGTTTAATAAAACATTTTTTATGCGTTTGTGATACTTCATGCTCATTTAATTTTTCCCAAGTCTTTTCCAATTTTTGAAAATTTCCGAATTTTGATGTAAAAGTGCTGTCGAATAGCTTGCAGGTAGTGCATTTTTTGTTTTCGAATAAACATGCCAGAATCTTTTAATATTTTCATATTTCGACATTGTTTCAAACCACATGCTAAGTGTTAAATGTACGTTCAGTACACTTCAACTTGTTCGAACTTAAGATACGTTTATAAATCACGTTCAGAACTCATCTTGACTTGTGTCGTCTCTCTCTTCCGTCCGGGCGTGCCCCCAAAACAGACTTATGCTTACTCTCATGGCAGTTAAAGTAGATGTTATAGAATGCTTTATTAGATAACCATGTCCTATCCATCGGATTTCCTGGATGGCGGTGATGTCAGCCTTGCATCTCTCGAGTACATCAACCAGCTATATATTCGAACCATCCCAATTAAGCAGCGGACATTCCAGGTGCATATCCGTAAATCGGTGTCCTTATATCGTTTGCGAGGGTCGTCATCGTAGGGTTCCTTTCGAGGCTTCCTTGTTGTTTTCATTGGATATTAATTATATGGTGGCGGGTCCCAAGCCCAGCGCACCAACCCCTAATTAAGGGAGTTCTTCGCCTTCTCAAAGTTAACTCACTTGTGAACGGCTTCCCAAGAGATACGTCTCCTAGCGGATGTGTGAGCTGCTTGGACCATTTGCAACAAGAATCATTGTTGGCCACAATCACAATGTGCACTTGCGCAAATGACCCCATCTCCCAATGGGAACACATATAGATATGAACAAAATAAACAAATTAATGCAAAACTCTAGCGCTACAAAACTCACCGACAGGCTGGATAAAATTGTCAAAGACGAGGACCTTCTGTGCAGAAAAGTAATGAAACCTTTTGGAGCGCCAAACGAAAAAGTACATCCAAGGGAGTGGAGACCTACATAACGACTTCGCCTGATATTTTTATAATAAGCAAAGGGCTTGTCAGTGGTCAAGTCCGCAGGACTGTCCAAAATGCATCACAGCACAAACAGCGCATTGGTGTCATACCGTACCAGCCCGGTTATAGACAGCTTGGAGGCCCTGGGGACTTTTTCAAGTGAGGCCAGAGTGATGCAAGGTGTTGAGTGGAACCTACGGTATCTACAAAACGGCTATAAACCTCAGAAAGTCAGAGAATGGGATCTCAATCACAGAGTTCAACCTGTGGCCGCTGGCAATGCCAACACGTCAAAAAAAGAGAGCCCAAATAACCAAAATATGGAGGAGCCGAAAAGGAGCAGGACTCGTAATAATTCAACAGCAAACGGCATTAAAATCTAAGTCCTTCCATGTTATTATCCTGAATTTATACTCTCTCTTGACGATCGGGGTAAGATGTAGATGTATTAATTGCAGCAAATTAGCGAGACTGGTCAGAACAGTTGTGATTCAATGGGATAGACTTCAGGTCCGATCCAATAATGATCGATTGTGATGATCAGCGCTCGGCCAAGGAGCTGAAAGATGCTGTTTAAAAATTGAACGTCTTGGACATAATACTAATCACAACGTACTGTGGTGAAAAAATTACCAGCATGCACCTCATTACTCTGTACCTTCCGAGGAGCGCTGATTTATACAATCTGCTCGAATAGCAAAACATAGGCATAAATATATAATAATGGAAGATACTACGCTATACGGATGCTGAAAATTGACGACTGCTCACGATCTAGATCGCTAAGCAGTAGATGCAATAAGTTCAACCATATAATCAGGAAAATTTATGTTTTTTATTTATTTATTTATTATTTACAACTACATAAATTCAATCAGTTGCATTATAAATATTTTAAGACTAAGTTGCTCATTGAACATCTATTTTCTAACTTATCGCTAAGGAGGAAAGTTACGACCACTCAGACCCGTTGGAGGATTTTTGTTTGATCGCCCAGTTGATCGACTGTGCCACAACTCACAGCCATGGATTGGTCCAAGCAGTCGCAATTACAAATCATAAGATAAAAATGGAAAAATGAAATTACAATTTATTGACGTTCAGAGTTAAGGATAGATTATTTTATATAGTTTAAAGAAGAATTATACGAGAATAAATAAGAAAATTTGTTATAGGTATAGCAGAGAGACAGAACTGAATCGTGGCAAGCATAGTTTGTTGTGCAAAATGACAACCATAAAGGCTCATAGTTTCGCGTGAAGCGAGAGGGAACATTTAAAAATAAAGATTGACGTAAATAAGGAGAATCGACTTCCCCACAAAGAATCTTGTGAAGGAAAACGACAGAGAGCATTGACCGTCGATCAGATAGAGTTGGAAGATCAATAAGTTTCAATCGATCAACATATGGAGGGAGATGTATATCAGAAGCCTAATTAAGGTTTCTGAGCGAAACTAAAAGAAACTGTTTTTAAACAGACTCGATACGATCTTGTTGAATTACATAATGTGGGTTCCAAACGAATGATGCAAATTTCAAGATCGGACGAACAAGTGATGTGTATAGAAGTTTGGTAGTATAAGCGTCATTAAATTTCTTAGACCACCGGTTAATAATGCCAAGAACACCTTTAGCTTTATTAACCATACACACAAAATGATTCTTATAGCTTAATTTAGGGTCCATAAGGATACCTAAATCATTTATACAAATTTCCCTACTAAGGTTATGCACACCCAGAAAATAGGTCATGATATAAGGTGTTTGTTTAGTGTATCTGCAGCTCATTGATTTATGGCTGCTTAGATAATGCTTCGGGTTTAGTGGACTGTATGTGTGTTGTGATATATTTAAAATGTTTGCCTTTGATAAGACGTCCTGTCAGACTGTGTGAATACTGACATGCGATAACGCACTGTTTGACTATGTTTAGGTTTAAACATTTTCCCCAGGGACAGGAAAGGAGATTGCTATTAGTTTCCTTTGCTGTAAACACCTCATTCTTGCATATATAATTGCGATAACTATTAGTAGAATGATCAGTATCAGAGATGAGTGTCCCAGCATGATGTACCAATGTAGACCTTTTATATGCACCTTTTCTTCTTTCAGTTTTCCAATTTTTTGCTCAAGATTCTGTAGCTCTCTGGTATTATTTACCACTATCGCTCCAAGTGGTGCTATGCTTTCTCCTGTCATTAATTCTACATCTTTTATAAAATGAACTGGATATTTTGCACCACTTTTAGAGTAAGCTATATGTGGTGCCTGCAGAGTTATTTCCGTTAGTCTCGCTGAACAACCTTCGTCTAGATGGACAACACCTTGGTTTGGTAGCTGCAATATTTGATTATAAAATTCGCCGCACTGAACGTGTACCGAAGTTTTGGTAAACAACCTGAACAGCCATCTATTAGCGTTGCCAAGCTCTGCCCAAAACGATTGCTCCTTGTATTCCGTCATAGAACACGAAAAGTTACTGTACGGCTTAATCGGTGATATTTCGCATGAATGGTCTGTAGCATCCCTCCAAGCCCAGTTACCTTCACAAACCAATATTTCTTCATTTTCTTGACGGCAAATATTAAGCTCAGCTTCCGACATCGTGTGGTAAGAGTTAAGCGCAACTTTGTATACTATGTAATTTGCCATTACTTGTGCTTCATTATATGGTTTCCTTTAATCAGCGGCATAGGAATTATTTTAAAGATATCCGATTGTTGATAAAGATATAGTGGAATTTAAGCTTCAACCACCATTGTATCATCTTTAAAAAATCCTTTTGCAGTTAGCAGCTTATAAACCGCTTGTATTCTGTTACCCGAATTTCTTCCTGGGAGTACATGGCTTACAGGTAACAATTGGCCGATTTTGTTAATCTCATCTTGCACTTGGGCTGGTCTAATCAGTGTTGGATTAATTTTTCCGTGGTTAATATCCATTAGTAATCCGATGACACTCAATTGGGTCTTTTACGCTTCATCAATCCATCGTTGTAATTGATTTACAAGCATAAAGAATTTAATTGACTCACGGTAAACCAAAAAATGCTCTTTGATCGTCTTCGATATAAGGTCTATTTTCTCTGACTTTTTTTTAAAGTTTTCATTGACTTCCTCTGTAGTCCGTTTGACCAGGTTTTTTGTAACGTCTATTATTGAGGTTTGATTTCCAATGTAATTTTGCAATTGCCTCTGATTTGAGTGTAGAGTCTTCATATTGTACATAGCTGCCACATTGAGCGAAATGTCAAAAATCGCGCCAGGGCATATCAGTGGATTCGTGCAACCTCTTCTTGCTCTGTGCGGGGTTGCTTTCACAAACAGTTTGTTGTTTTCTTCTATTGCTGCTAGTTGAAGCTCAATACCATCTGTTATTGCGTTACACTGTTCTTCAAATTCTTGCAGTTTTGGACAAATATCTTTAGTTTTATCAAGTAGAGGTGTTGCTTCTTTCAAGACATCGAAATATGCTCGCATGTCAAAGACGAACACAAACTGCCAGCTTGATGACACCACTTCTAATTTTCCCATTTTATCTAGGAAGATAGCTGTGTCCTTTCCAATTTCCTGAATCCGTATCTTTGAAGAATTCTGCATTGGATTTGGAGCTGCTGTTGCGATATGCAGCATCGTTAGCAGACAGAATGCATGGTGATGTTAGGCTTACTCTGGTATTTCGCTTTGGTTGTGGACTATTTTTTTCTTTTTGTCCTCCTCAACCAGAAGTGGACATATTTTGTTTAGTGATCGTTTCACTTCACCACCGCTGGTCTTGATTGTAACAACTCTGACTTTTTCATCCTGTCCTCTGGTTACATCTATAATCTTGCCCATGGGCCATCGTGCCGGATGCGTATTTTCATGTCTTATTAAAACGACTTGCCCTTTTGAAATATTTGGTGCTGAACTTCTCCATTTTACCCGTTGTTGTAAAGACACCAGATAGTCTTCCTTCCTTTTTTTCCAAAAGTCGGCCTTGAGGCGTTGAATAAATCTCCACCTGTCTAACGATCCGACTATTTTGTCATCAATCTGCTCAGATGCTCCTAGAAGTGGTCTTCCAACGAGGAAATGGCCAGGCGTAAGTATATCTACTTCTTCAATATCGTCATTTGTTGAGCATAGTGGGCGAGAGTTTAATACCGCTTCTATTTGACTTAGAAGTGTGGCAAACTCTTCATATGTCAAGCTATTGTCACCAATAACTCTTTTGAGGTGATATTTAACCGACTTGACGCCTGCTTCCCTTCTCCCACACTCCTTCAAAATGAGGACTTCCCGGGGGAATAAAATGCCACTTGTTGCCTTCCTTCTCGAGATTGCGGCTTTTAATCCCTTGTCCAGCATTCTAGTCGCTCCGAAGAAGTTGGTTTCATTAGTAGTTTTTGCTGACGCGTTGAAAACTACTCTTAGTGTTGTTGTTAGGCTGCTAGGTTTTTTAACTGCGTGGTGGGGTAAATAGTATTTACCTTTACCCATAGTGCTAACAGCTTTTATATGACCAAATCGAAGATACTCATTTATAAACAATGTATATTTACTGAATAGATCTTTGTCGTTTTTGAATTTCTTTTTCATGCTAAGCAGTCTAGCCATTGCCTGTTTTCGCGAATCTCCCAGTTGAAATTCTTTTTTAAATGGAATCGCAAGACATAGTCGACCATCTTTGTCAAAACTTGTGGTATTTTGGAAGATTTGCTCACATTGTGTATCCTCCTCATTTGCCTCTTGGATGTCGTCTAAAATTTTCCAAAACCGTCCAAGATTCTTAATATCAATTGTTGTCGTTGCTGCGATTATTTTTTTGTTAATTGTCCGCGAAATGTTTCCGGACACGATCCAACCAAATTTAGTTTTTTGTCCAAGTTTTTGATCAATAATATTGACACTTCTTTCCATTTTGAACGGAAATAGATCGGCTCCAATCATTATGTCAATCCTACTGGGCTAATTGAAGCTTCTTCTAAAATTAACGTCTTTTGCGACCCACCATCCATTAAAGCTCGTAGTAGCTCAAAATCACCATAAGCACACTTTACTTTTATAAGAGCGGTAGCCAACAGAGTATTCTTATCTTTTTTTAGCTTTAAAAAGTTGACATTTTCTCTTTTTGCTGCTACCTCTTCATGCAATAATGTATTGTGTCGCACCGCTGGCATCTCCAATCCCTTTTGCATTCTTTCACATTATGTGACCCAAAACACCGAAAACATAATCGATGTTTCATGATGAATTCTTTCTTTTTGTCGATCGGAGCTGCTTTGAATTTTTGGCGTTTAAACACGTCGTGACCATTGAGTGTACAGAAACGGCACATTTTTTGCACCAACTGCTTCGTTGGAGGTTTTTCGTTTCATTGTGCTGAATTTATTGAATTGTATAACTGTTCAATAAACCCTAACACATCCTCTAGTGACTGGATCTCTCTCGCTTTTTTTGTTTGTTGCTCGTATAATTGTAGAGCTTCTGCTGAAAATCTGCGTAGAAGTATGTGAGCCAAAATCACATCAGCTTCATCACCTACATTTCCTTTTGTTTTAATAATGTGGATACATTCATTAGCTGTATCCAAGAAATGCCTCACACTTTCCTCAGATTCATGATTAAGAACATCAATAGCTATTAGTTGATTTAAACGGTCTGAGAATAGCTTGCGTTGGTTCTCATACCGCCTGCAAATCAAGTTCCAAGCAGCCTCGTAATTTGCAGCCGATTCATTCAGCAAATGTCTTACAATCGTACGTGCCTCTCCTTTTAGGCACGATTTCAATTCAGCTTTCTGGCGTCGCTGATATCATTCCTATTATGAATTGTTTCTCTAAACAATTCGTAGAAGGTGGGCCAATCTTTTGAATGACCACCAAACTGTGGAAGCTCAGGTTTAGGAAGCTCTGGAACTTCTAAGGCGATTACATTTAATCGTCCTACTTTTCTGTCAATTTTTTTTGAAAGTAATAACGTCGTCGTTTCCAATTCATCAATTTCATCTTCCTTGAAAGCGTACAACCTGTATACTGTTTTCATTATTTACAGACTTTTCGATTTTGGACCATAATAGTAATAATTCATCTTTACAGTCCAACAATTCATCTGTACCACCGCTCAGAAGAGCTTTTTGAGCAATCTGTATAACTTGCCGAAGTTTATCTGCCTTTTTGTCCAATTGATTCACCAAAATATCTCCAGAGTTTATGGATTGATTATCCTGCGCACTTGTTTCCGACCTATTTTCGGGTGGGACAGGTGCTTTACGAAAAGCCGTCGGTCCTGATGCCATGGAGGTTTCTTCTACTTTCAGCGTAGACTGCTCATAACAACGAACCTTTTCCATAATATCGTCGTAAACTCTATTGTTGAAGTAATTATGGTCAATGATTCCACATTTTATAAGAGCGGTGTTGTTTGACGTAAACTGCGCCAACTCACTCTTTACATCCAGAATGCTCGCTCCATCAGCTATTTTCTGTATTATGTTTTCACGAATTAGCTTCTGCTGTTGTAACAGCTTATGTGTGAATTCCGACCGCATTATTTTAACTTTTTAAATTAACACGATTGAACAATTGCGCGTTCAAAATCTTCAAAAAGATCCGGCTCGAATTGACGAAAATGTAAAAAAAAAACATGATACAAAATAAAACCGACCGATCCTTTTGGGATACTAAAACGTACTCATTTTATTTAATTATAACTTCGACTTATATACTATTTCTTACACTATCTTAATATGCGTTGGTCTTTATCAGCGGCAATGTGTGTTTGTTTAGTATATCAGCAGCTCATTGATTTATGGCTGCTTAGATAATGCTTCGGGTTTAGTGGACTGTATGTGTGTTGTGATATATTTAAAATGTTTGCCTTTGATAAGACGTCCTGTCAGACTGTGTGAACGAACGTTTCACGGTACGTGATAAGCTGTCGATTCTTTGCATTAAGTGCGTAACGATATGAGATGATATGAGACCGTGGGACACTTCTTATCAGCCTTTCTGATGAGCTGCTCTTCTGTTAGTATGTATCGAATACTGACATGCGATAACGCACTGTTTGACTATGTTTAGGCTTATACACTGAATGTTTTTCAGACAACATACATTTTGTTGTTGTTTTCATTTTTAAGGTTTTTTGAATAAGTGCCGTCAAAAATTATTCTACCTTTTTTGTTTTTATTAATTGTTTTTTATTTTTTCATTCCACTATGACTTGTAACGATCCACACTGCCAAGTTAAAAATAATAAAATCGATAATGATTTCTTTTTATGCTGGCTGTGCGAGAATATGTCGCATTCAAAATGTGCTGGCCTAACAGGTTGCGTTCTTGATGCCACAAAATAACACAAGGGTTTACGCTGGACACCTGCAAAGATTGCAGATCAGTGGAAAACGAGATCTGTGTTTTTATGAAGCGGACTAGGGATGGATTTTTGAATCTCAAGCGGGATTTGAAATCAATTGCTGATAAATTTCAGCAGTTGGAATAATCCTTCAGTGAGATGAATATCCTGAAGAATATAGGAATTCCCCTAAGAATAAACTTTCTCTAACCATTCCCATACCCACTGAGCATTCCACTCCAAACTTGCCCGTGGCTACTCTGGTTTTCGCCACACGTGCGGGAGTTTTGGAGAGTTCTTCAGTTGATCCATTAGCTGAAGACAATGTTGTAGCCAATCCCATTTTTGTGACCAACCTAACTTCTTCAGTAGAGCAATCTGCAGCTATGGAAACTGTGGTAGAATGTCCTCTGCCGTTCCTTACACAACTGAGTCTACTTCAGCCAATCGATCTCCGTGGTTCTCTCGGAGTCTAAGTCGCTTAAAGAATATTAAATCGCTCCTTTTAAAAAAATACAAACGAACTGGTTTGTAGATTACGGTAAATTTTCTGTTGCTCGCTCTAAATTTAATTCATTGAATAAACAGTGTTATTCTGCTTATTTATTACGAGTTAGGAATAATGTGCGCAATAACCCTAACAACATTTTTAAATTTGTTAATATAAAGCGTAACAATACGGCTTACCCCTCAAATTTCTATCTTGACAGTAAAGTAGCATCCTCTGATTCTCTGATATCGGATTTATTTGCTACTTTTTTTCAATCTTCCTATACTTATATCCCCAGTATTTCTAATTCTTTTGCTTCTTATCCCTATAATATTCCATCTTATGACATAATATCATGTCCTCTAATTAACATATCAAATGTATTAACATGTTAAAAATCTATTAAATTTTCGTTTCTGCCTGGTCCTGATAATGTTCCTAGTTGTATTCTAAAAGAATGCGCCAACTCCATTTGTGCTCCTTTGACTAATCTTTTTAAAATTTCTATAAGAGTAGCCAAGTGTCCATCTATTTGGAAACAATCCTTTATCATTCCAGTGCACAAAAAAGGCAATAAGTCAGATATTTCGAATTATAGAGGTATTGCTAAACTTAGTGCAATTCCTAAGTTGTTCGAAAAAATTATTACTGATCAATTGCAACGATCATTAAAATCAGTTGTTAGCCCATTTCAACATGGATTTGTCAAAGGAAGATCAATTTGTACAAATCTTCTAGAATTCACGTCTATTGTTAATAAGGGTTTTTTGTCTGGCTGCCAGACCGATGTAATTTACACAGATTTTAGTAAAGCTTTTGATCGTGTTTGCCATAATCTCTTATTATATAAATTAAATATGTTAGGATTCCCGCCTTCTTTCATAAATTGGATAAAATCGTACCTTGTAAGTAGGTCTAAAAAAGTTTTACTCAATAATTGTTTTTCGAAAACTATTGAAGTATTTTCTGGAGTTCCACAAGGCAGTCACCTTGGACCATTATTGTTTATAATATTTATAAATGATTTACCGCTAGCAATCAACCATGCTTATACACTTATGTATGCTGATGATGTTAAATTATGCTTGTCGTATTCTGATGTCTCCCAACATTGTCTACTTCAGGCAGATTTGAACTCGTTACATACTTGGTGTTCAAGCCACTTTCTTAATCTAAATATTTCCAAATGTAAGTGTATGACGTTTCATCGCAGTAAACCATTTACAATGACATACTTCTTAAATGTTCACAGTCTTAGTAGGGAGTTTAGTATAAATGATCTATGCCTTATTTTTGACACTAAGTTGAGCTTTAATAATTATTATTATATAATTATAATCATATTGTATCTATGGTGAATAAAGCGAGGGGTGTTCCTGGCTTTATAAAGCGTTGGTTTAAAGAATTTTATGATCCTTATATTACGAAACTTCTATACACGTCACTCGTTCGTCCGATATTGGAATTCGCTTCTTGTGTCTGGAACCCACATTATGCAACTCACCAAAATCGTATCGAGTCTTTTCAAAAACAATTTCTGTTATTTGCGTTCAGAAACTTAAATTGGGCTTCAGATGTACATATGCTATCATATGTGGATCGATTAAAATTAATAGATCTTCTTACTCTATCTGCACGCCGGTCGATGCTTGCTGAGGTTTTCCTTCAGAAAATCATAGTTGGAGAAGTTGACTCTCCTTACTTACTCCAATCTTTAATGCTTAATGCACCTTCTCGCTTCACGCGTAACTATGTGCCATTATGGTTGTCGTTTTGCACAACAAATTATGCTTATTATGACTCACTTCGGTCTCTTTGCCTTATATATAATAACTTCTCTCATCTATTTTCTTTTGACTCTTCTGTTAACTATATAAAACAAGCAAAAGCCCTCCAACGGGTCTGAGTGGTCGTAACTTTCCTCATTTAGAGATAGGTCTTTAACGTTTATATGTTAGGTTCTGTAGTATTGTAAGCAAATGTTTAGGTTACGATATGGTATTTTAAGTAACTGTATGATTGATTTCAGCCTGGCGGCCAAGCAAGGACCCTCAAACGGGTCTGAGTGATCGTTATCTTTCCTCATTTGGAGATGGGTCTTCAATGTTTCTATGTTGGGTTATGCACAATGGTACACAGACCACAACTTTCCGTCTTTAGTTTTAAGTAACTTTATATTAATATATGTATATTGTTTTAAGTAATTAGTTTTAAGCAACTGTTTAGCAATGTAGTTGCTATTATTAATAAATAAATAAATAAATAAAAGCTTTGCTAAAATCCATGTAAATAACATCGGTCTGTCGGCCAGACACAAAGCCTTTATTTACGATAGAAGTGAATTCTAAAAGATTGGTACAAATTGATCTGCCTTTAACAAATCCATGTTGCAGTGGACTAACCAATGATATAACCGATCGTTGCAATTGATCAGTGATAATTTGTACAAATGATTTAGGTATAGCACTTAATTTAGCAATACCTCTATAATTCGTGACATCAGATTTACTGCCTTCTTGTGAAAAGGGATAATAAAAGATTGTTTCGAAAGAGTTGGGAATTTGCTTTGTTTTTATTGTTTTTAAAATGAAAAAAAAAGAAGAGACAATGAAACACAAAAAGAGCTAGCACATTGTTTTAATTTACAACTAGGAATATTATCAGAACAAGGCAGGCATGAAAATTTAATAGATTTAAGAGAAACTAGCACATTAGATACAGTAATAATGGGAGATGATATAAAGTCGTAGGATGGGATAACATAGGGATAAGATGTTGAACGACCATAAAAAAGATTAGTGTATGTAGATTGAAAGAAAGAAGCAAACAAATATGATATCTGAGAATCAGAGGATGCTTCATTACTATCAAGACGAAAGTTAACGGGAAAAGCTGTATTTTTATGCTTAATATTGACAAAGTTGAAAAAGCTTTTAGGATTATTGCGCACATTGTTTTAGACTCTCAATAAATATGCAGCGTAACACTGTTTATTTATTTATAACAGCTGATTTAACTTGGCGTTGTCAGTTTTCTTAAAACATCTGACACGTTGAAGAGATTTAATATTCCCCACAAGGGAACTTTATCGAGCTGAAAAGAAAGCTGCAAAGTAGGATGATATTTATTTTCTGGTGATATTACCGGAGGTATTCTCTCAACGGATATTTTAAAACCATTGTCGACAAAAACCAGATCCAAAAACCGACCTGAAATATTGCAAATGTTGTTACAATGTTGCAAAGACAAATCAAGAAGATTGTCTAGAAAATCATTGTTGGCCTTTGGTATTAAAATGGAAGAATCATCCGTCATAGACCATTGTATCAACATCTTAATTTATTCAAGTTCAACTTAGGACTAAACCTTATGCTATATAATCATAGCTACAAAATATGTTGATACGAACTCAAGCGTTCGTATGTACAATGTATGTATGTGAGTGTGTAGCATGCTCGTAGCTCAGATTGTTTACAATATCAATCTTTGCTGTTCGATGGAAATGCGAGCTAAGCGCATTCCACTAATTGTTCATATACCTTAGCCTCCTTTTTTACATAGAATGAATTTACTTATTAAATTTATTCGTTAAGATGTTCATATTAGTATTTTAAGTATATATTGTTTCTTAGCTTTATTTCTTATTAATTTTCCTTCTTTTTTTTTTTTTTTTTCTTATAACTAGAATTATTTTTCTTCTCATTAGGATTAATTTTACTTTCATTTATTATTTGGATCCATCTATTTAATTGTATATTTTTATTTGAATATTTTATTGAGTTTATGTTGTCATATATTCCTTTTTTTTATTATTTTATTATTCTATCCATATGTACCGTCCCTTGTTTTATATTGTCTGTTATAGTGCAATTATTTTTGTCATCCTTAATAATTACTCTATAAGGTCCGTTATACCTATTTTCTAACTTATGGCTAGCCGGCTTGTTTATATACATATACTAGGTCACCTATTTCTATGTTTTCTATCGTATAATTTTTTATTTCAATTCTTATTTTTATCTATTAAATAATTAGCTCCATTTAAAGCTGTTTGTTATCTAAATTTAACTTCGTTATCGTAGTCATCAATATTATACAATGGATCTACATGATCTTGTTTTAAGAAGTTATAAACATCTGGGATCTTTCCGAATATTAATTCGCAAGGACAGAAGTTATGCACTGTCGAAGGTGTTATATTATAGCAGTACATATAGTACTTTAGCCACTCATACCAATCGTCTCGTTCATTTGAAATATAATTTCTTATATATTAATTGAACGCTCTGTGGTTTCTTTCTACAGTTCCTAGCGTCTACAGTTCCTAGCGTCGGTACTAACTGTATTGGGCTGTTGTACTTAGAAGCTGATGGTTTTATTATTTCGTCTTTAATTAATTTATCTACTTGCTTTTTAATTTCTTTTTTATGCGCATGTGGTATTCTGTAGTTTTTAATGTAAGTTGGCTCGTCTGTTTTTAAACGTAATTTTTGCTTGTAAAAATTTTTTTACTGATATTGGTTCAGATTCGAGCGCAAATACGTCTATGTATTTTTTACACATTTTTTTCAGTTTTGTCTTGACAAAAGCTGGAAAACTATTGGTGAATTTTACTAATTACGATTATATTTAATTTAAGTTCCGGTATAACAATGTTTTTATTGATGTTATTTATTACTCTTATGTGTGCTTCAGTACTTGTTGCAATCGTATTGGCAATGAAGACGTTTCTTGAAGTTCTTGATGTGGTATCAGTACTTCTTTTTCAGTCGTGTTGACTATTGCATTGTCGCATTAGTATTAATGTTTAATTTTTCTACTTGTCTTCTTTTATTACTGATATATCCGCGCCAGTATCGATTATAAATGTTGATACTATCATTCATAGTTGATTTTGTCGATATGAAGTTAGCAAGGCTGAAACTAATTTTATCGATTTCACTGTTTGTTTAAGAATTTACTGAGCACCTGGGGCTGTTGCGTTTTCCGCTAGTTGAGTAACGCGTACTTTATTATTATTGTTGTAGATCTTCGTCGGCCAACTCTGTTGTTATTGTATCTGCTGTTGTATCCAAATCGCGGCGCTTCAACTGCCGTCCAATAAATTGCAGCGCTTCCTTTAGAACAGAACAATTACAATTTGATACTGTTTTATTTAAATTTTTCTTACTTCTAACAGAGCTTCATATGCATGCATTTATCTTAACTAAAGCACATCAAGAGCGCACAGAGAGCGTAACAAGATCGCTTCTCATTTAAATAGATAACAATTAGAAGCTATGAGCGCAACATAACGTTATTTATCATCTACATTTATCTTTGTCTCTCATAACTTCTCTTATAACTTCAATGCTATGCGCTACTTTAAACTAAAATTGAGTCGCTAAATTTTATAATTCATTTTGTCTACTTAACTAAGTATATTTTAAAACGGCCCAAACATACTCCCCGCCTTTGAAGCTCCTTCCAACAAACTAGACAGAATACTCCTCAACTGAATACTCCATACTGGCCTCAATCTGCGTGACCACCGTCGACATCTCTTCAAAATTTAACGCCGATCCGTTGATGTGGTGAACCAAAAGTCGTTTGGCTACCACCAAAATGTGGGGAGCGAGGGGGGATGAAGTAAAAGTTTACTCCAAGCTGGACACACTCTTCAAGTATGGTCCTTATCTCGTTCTCGCTGTGCAATTGTTGCGCAATCTCCTTCAGCTCGCGACAAGCTCCTACAAAATTTGTGGCATTATCGCAGAATAAGTCAGTGCTCAACCCTCTTCTCGCGAAAAATCTCTTTAACGCTGCGACGAAAGCATTTGCACTCAAATCGGACACCAGTTCCAAATGGCATGCCTTGATAGTAAAGCATACAAAAACACACAGGTATACTTTCACAGGCCGCCGACCTCGTCCGTTAAAATGCATCTACATAGGTCCAGCAAAGTCCACGCCGACTCGCTGAAACGGATATACGTCTCCTCTTACTCGGGCTGCTGGCAAATCACCCATGCATTGCTTCGCCATCACAGGTCGTTGCCGGAAGCAGCCAATACAACTCCGGACAGTCCGGCGAGCCTAGTATCTGCAATTAATAACCCAATAACGCAAAGAGCTTGCGCACCAGCATGTGAATTAGCTCGATGCATGTAAGAGAGAAGTGATTTTACAAAGATATGGTCATTAGGCAACAATGTTTAACTCCAAATGCAATATCGGTCTTAGACAAGCGCCCACCCAATCTAATAATGGGTACATTTTCTGAATCATCAATAAATGGAGCCAACTTTTGAACTTTCGACGATTTTACAATACGTCCTGACTGGAGACAGATTATTTCCTGCGGAAAGCATACATTCTGCACGTTAAATATCATCAACTGTAACCCTTTTCCTGTTTCTTCCAATGACAATGTAGCTACACAAGCTACCTTCTTTTTTCGCACAGTTCGTAACCATCTATAAACATAGCCAAAAATTCTCTGAAGCTTAAGAAAGTTATTAACGAATTTGCAATTGCCTACAATATCTTCGAATTCTATCGCAACATTAATTCCTAGGCAAAAAGTCGATTTGCGCTCTTCAGGCACACTAGTCATTTGCCACTCACCGACTTCCCACTCACTTTCTACCTTTTGCAAAAATGGTGGTCCCTCCAACCATAACTGGTTTGAATAAAGCTCACTAGGATACATCCCTCAAGATACTATATCCGCTGGGTTCGATTTCGACGCTACCTTCATCCACTGATCAATAGTTGAATCTTCGACACACGATTCGACACAAATGTAGTCCAACGACTTGCATGGCCTGCCAGCCAATTTAATACGATTGTCGAATCTGTCCAATAAAGATATCGATTAACATTTTTTGGTACGCACTTCTTTATTTTCATCATTAATTCCACGAGCAGCAACGCACCCTGTAATTCTAAGCGAGTTAATGAAACCACTCTAACTGGTGCCACTTTCGACTTGGAGGCTACAAACCTAACCCAAATTTTACCATTCTCATCGACAGTACGTGCATAAAAAACTGCTCCGTATGCTCGATTTGACGCATCTGAAAAACCATGCAGCTCGACACAGCTGCTAGAATTGCCTGGGTAGATTAAACGAGGAATTTTAACCTTCGATACCTTAGCTAATTCGCTACGAAATTTATTCCACTGGACCTTTAGTTTATCTGGGAGATCCTCATCCCAATCTGACTTCATTTACCAAAGTTCCTGCATGAAAATTTTGCCGAGAACTACTAAGGGGCTTAGCATGCCCATAGGATCGAATAACTGCGCTAATTCTGATAGCACGACTCGCTTAGTAATTTTCGGAGATTGTACATCAGTATATGCAAACTGGAACATATCGCTCGGTGAATCCCAAAGAATGCCTAAAGTCTTAGCGCAATCTAAAGTTTTAATTTCAAAAGGGTCACTAGCCAACCCTGAATCTTCCAAGTCTTTGCTGGCACAGCTTGAACACTTATGCAGTTCAAACTTACCACAATTTATAACTGAACGTAGCTTAACCCTTAGAGCGTTCAGCTCTTTTACTGTATTGGCACCTACCAATAAGTCGTCCATATAAAAGTTATTTTGTATTGTCTTGCACGCCTTTGGATACCTATCCATATATAAATCCGACAAATAGTGTAAACACCTCACAGCTAGAAATGGAGCTGCACTGGTACCATATGTGACCGTAGGAAGTCGCAACACTTGTAATGGTTCAGCCGGACTACTTCGCCATAAGATACCTTGAAAATTACAATCATTTTCTTGCACTAGTATCTGCCTATACATTTTGGCAATGTCTGCGGTTAACGCATACTTATAACATCGGAAACTTGTCAAAATCTCAAACAAATCCTTTTGGTCCCACTGCCAACAAATCATTCAACGACTGACCATTACTCGACTTGCAAGACGCGTCAAAGACCACACGTAATTTTGTGGTTGTACTATCAGGCCTGAAAACTGGGTGGTGCGGCATAAAATATCTTATTTGAGAAATATCTTTAGTGTTGACAACCTCCAAATGGCCAAGCTGACGATACTCGTCGATAAATCATTTATAAGCTTCTTTGAGCACACAATTTTCTGCTAACTTGTTCTCTAGATTTAAGAACCTCTTCAAATCGATCAAAGCAATTAAGCCACTCTTTCATTTAAAATTGTTACTGGACATCTACACAGTGCGGTTGTATTAACTGTTTCTGCTGCGTTAACAATTTCATTTTCGTTTGTTTTTATGTCAATTGCGCTTTAAATTAAATTTAATTTACATTGTATTAATATTGTAAAGCTTTAAAAATCTGTGTCTTTGTTAATATTTTATTTTAAATTGTATTAATTTCTTTTTAATTCATTTTTATAATTTTAAAATATTTTTGGGCGTCTCTTTTCTCAGTCACTCTTTTGCTTTAATTCTAATATCTCTGCTGTGAGTTCTGTGGTAAGCATTGATTTGTTGCTGCTTTTGTTTTTCAAAGTTTTGCTTTGTTTTCAACAACATATATTTTGTTGTTATAATTTTTTTTTTTTTTTTTTTTTTATTACCCTATGTTATTGTACATCTATCTTATGATACTAAGTACTTATTGTTGCTTGCTGGGAGATTATTGAAAAATGAACACTAACATTTTATCCTTTATCTTAATATTTAAACATTTAGTATATCAAGTTATTAGATTAATTATAAGTAATATTATTTTGCAGTAACCTCTTTTATATTAAATCTACTGGTCTCAGCCGTTTTAATCGCCTTGTCGAAACTAACTCCAGGGTTGGCATATTATTTATTTCACGGTTATCGTGAATTGCTATTTTTGTTTGATATTTTCTGCTAATGTTTTTTATTTCGTCCATTACCGGTAATATGTTTAGGTCTTTTTGTATGTCCTGGTTTGAAATGTACCACTCTGCGTTTACAATGCAACGAAGAATTTTCGATTGTTGTCTTTGTATTATATTTACGTTTGATTTTTTTGTAGTACCCCATAGTTGAATTCCATAGGCCCAAATTGGTTTTATGATTGATTTGTATATAAGAAGTTTGTTCTCTGTTGTCAACAACGAATTCCTTTTTAAAAACCAATATAGTTGCTTGAATTTCAGTTTTATTTGATCCCTTTTCTGTTGTACATGGTATTTCCAGGTAATTTTGTTGTCAATATACATTCCGAGGTATTTTGCAAAAGTTTTAATAGGGATTTCTTTATTATTTAATTTAAGTGGGTGAGGAGTATATCTGACTTTTGTGGTGTATATTACTTGAATCGTCTTTTGTTCATTTATTTTAATGTTCCATTTTCCAAACCAGTTTGAAATTTCGTCTAGCATATGTTGTAGTGTAATTGTAGCAGTCGTTAAGTTAGTGTGTGCATATAAGACTATTGTGTCATCTGCGAAAGTAGCTATCATGGCTGATCCATCACTAGGGGCTGGAATATCTGATGTGTACAGGTTGTAAAGCAAGGGTCCCAAGACACTACCTTGCGGCACTCCAGCTTTAATGGGTCGCAGCGTTGAATATTCGTCATTATATTTTATTAAGAACAGTCTCTCGTTTAAATAGCTTTTTATTATGTTAAATAGTTGGTGTGGTAGAATTTTATTTAATTTAATTAATAAGCCTTCGTGCCAGACCTTGTCGAATGCTTTTTCCACATCCAGAAAAACGCCTATACAGAACTTTTTAGCTTCTAAATCAGCTGTTATTTTATTTGTTACTCTGTGAACCTGCTGGATCGTGGAATATTTCCGACGAAAGCCGAATTGGTGGTCTGGGATACAACGTTGAGCTCCAACGATTGGTTCAAGACGATCTAGAAATATTTTTTCGAATATTTTGGAGAGTATTGGCAGAAGGCTAATTGGTCTGTAGGATGATGTTTGTGTGGCATCTTTCCCGGGTTTCGCTATAGGTATAACAACCGCTATTTTCCACAATTTCGGGAAATGTTCCATTCTCAAGACTGAGTTAAATAGTAAGCATACGAATTGGACAGCCTTTTTTGGTAGCTCTTTGATTATGCGTCCTCTCAGCATGTCGTAGCCTGGAGATTTTTTGTTGTCTGTTTTGTTGATTTGCTCTTTTACTTCGTTATATGATATTTTTTTTATTTTGTATTGTGGAAACTCTCCAAAGTTTTGTTGAGTATTGTCAGTACTGCTGTTGAATGAATTGCTGAATATGTTCTCAAAGTGATCCGCAAGAACATTGGCTTTGTCAAGGTAGGTTCTTGCCCAGGTACCATCTACTTTTTTTAATGGAGGTTGATGAATCACTTTATTGGTGATGTTTTTTGTTGCTCTCCATAGCGAGTAATTTGTTTCAGAGGTGGGACTTAAATTACGTAAGTACTTTGTGACAGCCTCGTTTTTAAGTTTTTGTAACGCTTCTTTTAGTTCTTTCGCTGCCTTATTCAGTTTTTTTTTAATTAGCGGCGACCTTGTCACTTGCCATGACTTGCGAAGTTTTCTTTTCATTTCTATCTGTCGTCGAATATATGGGGGCGTAAATTGTGTGTTGATGTTTTTCTTAAGACTAGGAGTTGATTTGACAGCAGCCTCGTTAATAATATCATTTAGATATATGATTGAGCTTTCTATATTGTCTGGTGTGTTGAGCGGTATATACATATCCAGGTGTAAATTTAAAAACTCGCGAAAAGCATCCCAGTCTGTCTTATGGTTAGTCATTTGAGATGGAGCAGGTACGTGTTGTGCCGAAAACAAATATTTAATCTCTATTGGAGAGTGGTCAGAAGACAATTCAAATCTTGACTTTAACTGGAAATCTTTTTTATTAAAGTTTCTTATTACGCAGAAGTCTATGAGGTCAGGTAGTTTATTTAAGTCTGACGGCCAGTAAGTTGGATCTCCCGTGCTTAAGTGCATACTTTTCATTTTTTGGATAGCCTTTAGCAAATTTTTGCCCTTTGTGTTCGTTAGGCGAGATCCCCATTGTGTGTGTTTGGCGTTGAAGTCCCCTGCTACAATGTATCTATCTCCAAGAGTGCCAAAATATTGTGTATATTGGTCTACAGATATGGTGTGCCTGGGCGGACTATATAATGCAGAAATAGTGTAATGCCCATAATTGTCCGATAAAAGTATTGTGGTAGATTGTATATAATCTTTGTCAAAGTTTGTTAGCTCTGCATACTTAATAGTCTGTTTAATTATTATTGATGTACCGCCGTGGCCTGTTCCGTCTGGGTGATTAGTATATATAATTGAGTAACCTGGGATTCTAAATGAGTGTTTAGCTGTGCAGTGCGTTTCAGATATTAGTGCTATATCAATATTGTTATCATGTAGAAACTTTGTTAGTTCTAGAAGGTGTTGGTAAAGTTATAATTTAACGCAACAATATTGTTTGTTGTTGTTGTCTGTTTGACTATTTTTGTTTTTTGTCTATTTGACAATAAAATTGTTTTCTTTGCATTGTTCGATACAGTGCTAATTAAAACTTGGCTCCTTTTTTAATTTTTTCAATTTATAATTTATTTTATTGTTTCTATATACCTATGGCTTGTTACAATACGCGTTGCCCATACAAAAACAAAATCTCCAGCGAAGAGTTTTTGATTTGTTGGCTATGCGACAATGTTTCGCACTGCAAATGTGCTGGACTTTCTGGCCGAGTTCTTGATGCTATTAAAGAACGCAAAGGCTTGCGCTGGACCTGTAGTGAATGTAGATCAACGGAAACGGAGATCTTTACATTCATGAAGGAGACTAGAGATGGTTTTACTAATCTCAAGCGCGACTTTAAGGTTATGTTCGAAAATTTTCAAAAATTAGAAAAAAAATTTAGTGACATGAAATGTTTGAATTCCTCTACTAAACGTAAGAAGAGGAATTCACCTAAGACTAAGCCATCGTTAGTGACTACACCACCAATTGAGCCGTTAACTCCGACTGTTCCTTTAGCTACACCGGTAGCTAATTTCGAGGATAACTCTGGGGGGTCTACAGCTGAATTAATGTCAGTGGTAGAAAACCCTATGGATCCTCAACTTGCTTCTGATAATGTAGCAAGTGTCGTAGTTGATACTTCTATAGTTCCGCCTATTCCAAATGCACAGAAGCCTACTGTGCTAACGGTGGTTGCTCCACGTAAGTCGATATTTATTTCTCGTCTTACAGCAACAACCACTGAAGATGATATTAAGAATTATATTAATTCGCAGCTTGAGTCTTCTCCCAATGTTTCAGTATCTAAATTCAATTTTGAATACTCTAGGTCGATTTCTTCCTTCAAGGTGATTGTACCAGTGTCACTTTTTGATACTGTCCTCGCACCTAGTTTTTGGCCAAAAGGCATTGTTGTACATGAATATGTGTACGAAAATAAACGTGCTTCACAGCAAAATGCTGTTGAATTGCCAACTACTTCTTCTAAAATTTCAAAAAACTAAGTTCACTTTCTTTCCTTATTCACTATCAAAATGTGAGAGGACTAAGAACTAAACTTAGAGATCTTTACCTCAACAGTTTATCTGTCAGTGCTGACGTCATCGTTTTTACGGAAACTTGGCTTAAACCGAATATTCTGAATTCTGAATTATTCTGTGACAACTTTGCCTCATTTAGAAGGTATCGTCCTAATCGTTCTGGTGGAGGTGTTCTGATATCAGTCAAATCCTCTCTGACGACTGAAGAAATTTGCATTTCCGAGGTGTCTATCGAGTTTATATGTGTTAAAGTTTCACTCTGTGATTTTAACATATTTATTACGTGCTCATATATCCCTCCTTCTTCGGATATAAGTATTTACTTGCTTCACGCTTCAGCAATATCGCATATAGCCTCACTTATACGTGACAAAGATCATTTTATAGTTATGGGTGATTTTAACTTACCCAATATAAAATGGTCTATGGCTGACGATTCGCCCGTGTTAATATCTTCTGCCAATAATGACTTCATAGATAGTCTTCTTGATTTGTCCTTGCAACAGTGTAACAACATTTGCAACATTTCAGGTCGGCTTCAAGATGATCTAGTCTTTGTGAACAATGGTTTTGACATATGCCTTAACAGGATATCTCCTATAATACTACCAGAAGATAACTACCACCCTACTTTGCAGCTATCTTTTCAGCTCGACAAAGTTACTTCTTTTGGGGATAATATGAGACCTTTAAACCGAGTCAGATGCTTTAAAAAAACTGACTACGCAAAGTTGAATCAATTATTACTCAATATTGATTGGTCAACTCTCGAACGTTCCACTGATATTGACACGGCATCGAATATTTTCTATTCTACCGTTTTCAATTACTTTGACAGATGTATTCCTTACACAACTGTGTCTAGTTCAGCCAACCGGCTTCCTTGGATCTCCCGTAGTCTGAGTCGTTTAAAGAATATTAAAACTCGACTTTTCAAAAAATATAAACAAAGTGGTTCCACAGTTGATTATAGCAAATATTCTATTGCTCGCTCAAAATTTAACTCATTAAATAAACAGTGTTACGCTGCTTATTTATTACGAGTTAAAAATAATGTGCGCAATAATCCTAAAAGCTTTTTTAGCTTTGTCAATATTAAGCGTAGAAATACGGTTTACCCTTCAAACTTTCGTCTTGATAGTAGTGCATCATCCTCTGATTCTCAGATATCGGATTTGTTTGCTACTTTCTTTCAATCTACCTATACCAGTGTTTCTTCTAACTGTACTGCATCTTATCCCTATAGTATTCCATCCTATGACTTTTTATCGTGCCCTGTGTTTTGCATGTCTAATGTGTTAACATGTTTAAAATCTATTAAATTTTCTTATCTCTCTGGTCCTGATAATATTCCTAGTAGTATACTAAAATACTGTGCCAATTCCATTTGTGGTCCTTTGTCTTTCCTTCCTTTTCACACTGTCCTTGAAGCAAAGCAAATTTCCAATTCTTTGGAAACAATCTTTTATAATCCCTTTACATAAGAAGGGTAGTAAATCTGATGTCTCGAATTATAGAGGTATTGCTAAATTAAGTGCTATACCTAAATTATTTGAAAAAATTATTACGGATCAATTGCAACGATCGCTTATGTCATTGGTTAGTCCATTTACACATGGATTTGTTAAAGGCAGATCAATTTGTACAAATTTTTTGGAATTTACCTCTATCGTAAATAAGGGTTTTGTGTCTGGATGTCAGACCGATGTGATATATACAGATTTTAGCAAAGCTTTTGACAGTGTATGTCATAGTCACCTTATTTACAAATTGACAGCCTTTGGATTTCCATTTTCATTTGTAAATTGGATACAGTCCAACCTTGTAGGTAGGTCCCAAAAAGTTTTATTTAATAATTGCTTATCTAAAACTATAGATGTGTCCTCTGGTGTTCCACAAGGCAGTCACCTTGGTCCATTGCTCTTGGTTTTATATATAAATGATCTCCCTTTAGCAGTAAATCATGCTCATGCATTAATGTATGATGATGATGTCAAATTATGTTTGTCCTATTCTGATGTTTCCCAACACAGTCTATTACAAGCAGATTTGAATTCATTACATTCTTGGTGTTTAGCAAACTTTCTCAAGCTAAATATATCCAAATGCAAATGCATGACATACCATCGCAGAAAACCTCTTATTATGACCTACTACTTGCATGTTCATAACCTCAGTAGGGATATTTGTATTAACGATTTAGGTGTTCTTATGGACCCTAAATTAAGCTACAATAATCATATTGTTTGAATGGTAAATAAAGCTAAAGGTGTTATAGGTGTTAATTCACAATGACCGTATCGAGTCGGTTCAAAAGCAGTTTCTATTGTTTTCTCTCAGAAAATTTAATTGGGCTGTTGATGTACATCTACCACCATACGTGGACAGATTGAAATTAATCGATCTTCCAACTCTGTCCGCACGTAGATCTATGCTATCTGTCGTCTTCCTTCACAAGATCCTTTGTGGCGAAGTTGATTCCCTTTATTTGCTTACATCATTATTTTTAAATGTTCCCTCTCGCTTCACGCGTAATTATGTTCCTTTACAGTTGTCATTTTGCACCATAAACTATGCTTGCCATGATTCACTTCGCTCTCTCTGCTATATCTATAACAAATTTTCGCACCTATTCTCTTACAAATCTTCTCTAAACTGTTTAAAAAAATCTGTCCTTAACTCTGAACTACAATAAATTGTAATTTCATATTTTCATTTTTAATCTTTTGATTTGTAATTACGGCTGCTTGGACCACTTCCATGGCTGTGAGTCGAGGCATAGTCGGTCAACTGGGCGACCAAACAAAAATCCTCCACCGGGTCTGAGTGGTCGTAACTTTCCTCTTTTTAAGTTAAGTTAAGTTTTAATCACAGATGTTCAGTGAGTAACTTATTCTCTAACTTAGTATCATATTTGTAAGCAACTGTTTAATTTTATGTAGTTGTATTAAATAAATAAATAAATAAAAAGCAATGTTGTACGATTCACCCAAAGTAAACGCACCGGATTTAAAGGGTAAACTCACTAAAAAGCGACCAGAAAGTGTACGCTTAACATTTTGTAAAAAGTTCTCCTCACATAGCCTCTCTTCAGGAGTCTATTGTTTTTTGGGTAAAGCAATCTCTTCTACCTTCCAGAACTTTTCAACTAATATGTGCAATTCATCCTTTTCTGGCTCGACTGCAGGTATCGTCATGGAAAGCGAGCATGATTCTTGAGGCGAACACTCACCTACAACAAGCCATCCGAGCAACGATTTTTGTAGCATTGGAAAATGAGGTGATAATTTAATTTGTCCTACCGAAAGCAGCTTAAAAAACAAATCAACACCTAGCAACATATCAATCCTACCCTTCCCATTGATTGATGGATCTGCTAGCTGTACCCCGCCAGGTAATTCCCAATCTTTCATCGATTCTGGGGAATTTGGCGCATATTGAGTAATATGCGGCAAAACAAAGAATTCAGCAGTTGTAAAGAACGAAGATAATCTAGATTTCAATAAAATTCGGACATTGCCTTGGACTCCTGCCTTAATACCACCAATTCCATTAACTTTCAAATCCGAATCCTGTACACTCAAACCCAGTTTAGTTGTAAGGCTGCCGGTTACAAAATTAAGTTGACTTCCGGCGTCTAGCACACATCTACAACTTTAAAATTCATTGCCACTGCCTTTCACTAATATTACAGCAGTTGCCAAATAGCTTAAATTGCTCTTAGGTAACAACGAACTGTACAAGGCATTATTATCAACCGATATATTTGAGCTAACTTCCTTATTTGGAGCACCTACTTCAGGAGGCGACTCCCTATGCAAGAGCTTATGATGAAGTCCCTTGCATTTATAACATTTTGAAACATTGCACTCCCTGGTACCATGACGCTTGCTAAAACAATTTAAGCACAGCGCTAAACGCTTAACCTCATGATACCTTTGCACTGCATTCAATTTAATAAATTCTGGACACTCCGAAAGTGTATGAGGTCCTGCGCAACTATAACAAATTCGCTTATTATCATTATTTATCGATGTACTCAACACTGAACGGCTGTTATTAAACTTAGGTCTTGAGTTGAACTGTTTGCAAAAATTATCTCGTCTTAACTCACGACTAGCTAAATTAGTGCAGCGATTAATTATAAACTTTGAAAGTTGCTTCCAATCAGGCAACTTTTCATGGCTGTAATAATTTTTCCATCGCTCTAACGTATCGCCATCTAATTTTCCACTAACTAAATGCACTACTACTACATTCAAAATCTCTTCAGCGGTACCCAGTGACTGTACTGAGGTTAGATGCGAAGTGACAGTATCCACTAGCCGTCTCAGTGACTCCGAATCAGTCTGACTAATTTTCTTTATATCGAAAAGCTCTTTAATATGAGCCTGAAAAATAATAGATCTATTTTCGAACCGCTCCTTAAGTATCTCCAAAGCCTTTTCATAATTCGCTGCCGTTAGCTCCAATGCCTCAATTGCGTTCAAGAGTGTAGGGCCTAAACACGACCTTAAATGAACAAACTTTGATAATTCATCTAAATCACAATCGGAATCAATTAAAGCAACAAACATATTATACCAATTTGACCACTCCGTATATTTCCCGGAAAATTAGGTATTTTAAGCTTGGGCAAGTTCGAGCTTCTAGCCGACTGCGATGAATTTAGCTGCGAATGATTCAAAGATATACTCGTGTTATGTAAAGATGACTCTAAAATGCCCGAACGACACCGGCCTTGCTGCGACAAACAACCTAAAATCTTTGCCTTGATTTCGCAATATAAATCTTCATATACTTGCCTAACGTTAAAGTCTTCCTCATCACCACTATGTGTCTCTATTTCTGATTACACACTACATAATTGTGTGAAACTGGACTCAACCAAACTCAATAGTGCCTCAAGTTCAGCTACAGTCATTGATGCACTGTTTTTTAAAACATAACTTCTACTCCGATTGAGTGAATTAATTAAACCTTCGCGTGCTGGGTGCAAATCTGCCTCCTTGCCTTTCTTTGGTGCCATTATGCCCAAACAATTTTAAAATTATTTTTGTTGCTATTTCAAACGGTCTCAGCCCACTGTACTAGGTTTGCGCATACAAACCGCAAAGAAAAATGACAAAAAATGAAATAACAACAAAACTATTTGATGCCGTTCAACTGCAACGGTAAATGTCTGTCCACTAGCTGGCTTCACTTATTTCAAATTCGCAGAAATTTGCAAGCAATAGCTGTAATGTAAATAGTTATGTACATACATATATAGGGTGACAAGAAATAACCCGGACATAAATTTTTGATCATAACTTTTTAAGGAACTATATTTGAGAAAAAATGCAGATACACAACTATCAAATAGCTATTATGTAAACATAGTATTCAGCCGGTTTCGAAGTGGCTTCCTTGGGCTGCGATGCAGAGCCCTAAACGTTTCTGGAAATTTAGCGCAATGCGCCGCAGGTCTTCTACCGATAATCGATCCCATTCTTGGAGCAATGATTGCTTCACCGTCTCCAAACTTATGTGGCGTTTAGCACATGTCCTGGACTCCAAAATAGACCACACACTGTAGTCCATCGGATTGAGATCTGGCGAGTAAGGTGGCCATTCACTGGATGTGATAAAGTCCGGAAAATATGCTTTGCACCAGTCCTGAGTCAATTTGGCTCAATGAGCTGGCGCTGAGTCCTGTTGAAACGTCCACTTCCTATAATCAAAGTGCTGCTGGGCCCAAGGAAGCACAAAAGTTTCCAAAATGTCACGGCGGTACACTTCCTGATTGATTTTGACCCCTTGCTCGATGAAAACAAGGGGTGTTTTGCCGGTGGCGCATATTCCTCCCCAAACCATTACAGACTGCTCATATTGACGGAGCTCGACTATTGCAGAGGTACCTGGAGCTCCAGCTTCTGTCATTTTGGTGATTGTGCGCCGGTTGGATGGTGAATATCTTCTCGTCCGTGAAGAGAATACGCTCCCATTTTTGACCTGCGGCCCGACGCTTCCGGGTGATCCGCTTTTTCACGATCTGGCGAATTCTGGAAGTGTTGGCGGTGCATGGTCTGCCTCGTCCGGGACGGTCACCTTCATGGCCAAGCTCATTAAATCGCCGGATTGCGTCAGAGACCGTTTGTTTGGTATGCCGAGCAAACGAACAATGTCGCATTGGCGATTTCCTTGTTGAAACAGTTTTAAAATTGCACAACGATTGTTAGACATCCTGAAACAAATATCAAATTGATGGAAATCGCAAAAATTTAAATATATTTGTTTCAGAAAAGTACAAGCTATCGATAAATGCATTTCTGTAAGGGCTGCACCATAACACATTTGTAATCGATTGCATCAAAATTTGTCCGGGTTATTTCTTGTCACTATTCGTTTTATTTCTATTCGCTATTCGTTTTATATAAATATGAATAACGGACCACTTGGGAGATTGGGATTCGTTTGCTCAAGTGCACATTGTGTGGAAAGTTGTTGACTGCCATACACCTGGGAATGGCCAACAATGATTCTTGTGTCAAACGGTCCAAGCAACTCACACGTCCGTCAGGACACGTATCTCCTGGGTAGCCTCTGAACATCCGTTCAGAGGTGAGCTAACGTGAGAAGGCGAAGGGGCCCCCTCTCCTTTAAAAAGGGGTTGGTGCGCTGGGCTTGGGACCCGCCACTTTAAAAAAAACCCCCCAATGAAAACGAAAAGAAAGCCTCGGAATGGACCCTTTGATGACGACCCCCGCAAACGCTATAAGGATCACGGACCACTTGCGGACAACCGAAAATATGCACAAGGAATTAAATTATTTAATTAAATTAATTGCCTTAATCACTTTTTTATTTAATACACTTATAAATTTGATAACAAAACACGAACTCCACAATTAATTAGACAATATAAAGTCCCTGCTCGGGCGCCAAATGTTGTATCCAAATCGCGGCGCTTCAACTGCCGTCCAATAAATTGCAGCGCTTCCTTTAGAACAGAACGCTCGCCGATAAAAGTACGCGTCAGTTGGCCTTACAATTTGATACTGTTTTATTTCAATTTTTCTTACTTCTAACAGAGCTTCATATGCATGCATTTATCTTAACTAAAGCGCATCAAGAGCGCACAAAGAGCGCAACAAGATCGCTTCTCATTTAAATAGATAACAATTAGAAGCTATGAGTGCAACATAACTTTATTTATCATCTACATTTATCTTTGTCTCTCATAACTTCAATGCTATGCGCTACTTTAAACTAAAATTGAGTCGCTAAATTTTATAATTCATTTTGTATACTTAACTAATTATATTTAAAAACGGCCCAAACATCCGCCTTGGTTATTATATTTACCGCTTCTTTGTCCACGACCACGGCCTTGACCGCGACGTGAATAACCATTTAAGGAAAAAACCCTCATTTGCAGTTTTTTGGGCCGCTGTTAATTTCTCGTAATTAATACTAATTATTACCCTGATTTTTTCTGTTAATACAGTTATTTATTTAAATGTTTTTTCACAGTTTCTTGGCTAATAGGTGATACATTTAGGTATTTGTATGACCTGTCAAAGTTTTCTTTAATTTCTCTTAATTTCGCTAATATTGCAGGCCATGCCATTTAGTTTTCCTTTTTTTATGCAACTATTTAGTTGCTTAATCTTTTACGGTTATATTTTGTATATACTTTTTGTACGTTAAGTACATTTTTAATAGGAATTGTGCAATTATTACCACTGTTATAATGATTAATAATTTTCAATTATATCATTATAGTCGGGCTTTTTGTCAATTTCAATTTCATTGACTATTTTGCCATTATTACTGGCTGTTTTAGTGTTTTTAGTGCCAATTATTAATAAGCAATTTTTTTTTCATGTAACAGATTTGAATGTATAAAAAATATTATAAAGGAAGGTAGAATGTATTCGACACTCTTATCACAATGCATTCAAAATTGTTTCAAAAATGTGGAAACTTTAACTAAATTTGACAACAAACCCAACGAAAATAGTTATTTCTGCCAGATAATTGTCAATATGTGAACTTAGCTTAACTTTAAGAATTTTTTTTTCTTTCACTTCTAAAGTGAATTTACACAATTTATCCTGCCTATTGAAGCTTTATACCCGCAAAATACACGTTTGGTCTTTACAAAAATGTTTTTACAATTAATTTTGAGTACTTTACAATTTGAATATTTTACAATTTTTTTATTTTTTTTATATTTGATGCGCGTTCTTTCTAACGCTGTCGGTTATACCACTGCTGCCGCTGTTGCTATCTCTGATGATGTTGATGTTGCTCGTTGGTGATGCCGCCACTGCTGTTCTGGCCGTTGACATTGTTCATATTAAGTTGTTGTTGTTTTCGATCGTTGATGGTGCAACTGCTGTTGCTTTTACTGCTCTTGCTCGTTGGTGGTGTCGCCGCCGCTGTTCTCACCGTTGACGTTCATATCCCTCGATGCAGCACTCATTGGCTTCACCAGAGCGTTGTTGTTCATTTAGAGTTCCGAGAGGAAAGTTATGTTCATATTATATAGATTTTTTTATAGCAGATACTTTAAAGTTACACATTTTAATTTAATGTTGTTCGTATTTTTTTTTTTGTTTTAACTCCAAAAAAATGTTTCTTGTTATACAGTGGCTCAAAGCTTATTTGATGCAAGTTGAAATTGCAAATGTAAATAGCTGTTACTCCCAAACAGGACAACGATCCCAAGCACAAGGCAGGTATTGTTCAGTCTTGGCTGATTTGGAACGTAATGATACCGCCAGTAATATGTGATTAGGGATTTTTGGTTATTATTTTTTTTAAATTGCTTTAATTGCATAATTCTTATGTAAATTGTACTTTATTTGACAGTTTAATATACACAAAAATACGTCGCATCGAACGAAAAAAAATTTCAGATTTTCAACACTTTTATTATTGTTTATTCTGCATTGTTTCTTGAATTTTATTCACTTTAGGATTATTGACACAACGTAACATTATTGAACATTTATTGTTTGTTTAGTTAATGTTATTTAAAAAAACTTAATTTAATTCATTTAATATTTGTTTGGCAGGATCGCCATGTATCAACATCATACTTTATTCAAGTTCAACTTAAGACTAAATCTTATGCTATATTAATGTAATTCTTAATATCAGCTTCAGTGGTGGCTGCTGCAAGACGAAAAATGAATATTGACTTACGCGGAGCAACCACAGTAAGACCAGTGAGATTCGGTGCAATCGGAGTAGGCGGAACAATAGATGGCAACAACAGGTTGCTCCACAGATGGCGAAAAAATCGGCGTAGTCGTTGGATTGACTACGATACTTGCAATGTCACCGGTTACAAAATGACTTTTCTTAGAGAATTCAAACACTGTCGTCATTTCAGCTGTATACCCCTCAGAGCTTTCCTCGAAATTGGCTATTGGAGTAGCAAAAATCGGAGTCACTATCGGATCAGTCGGCGTTACCGGCCTAACAGTTGGGGAGATAGTTAAGGTTAAGGCCGGCTTTGCCTTTGGTGAATTCCTCTTCTTACGCTTAGGCGAGGAATTCAGATATTTCATGTCACTAAAACATTTTTCTAATTTCATAAACTTGTAAGACATAGCCTTGAAATCGCGCTTGAGGTTTGTAAAGGCATCTCTAGTCTGAAAGTGAAAAGTAAAAATCTCAGTTTCCGTCGATCTACATTCATTGCAGGTCCAGCGCAAACCTTTTGCACTGGACCTGCAAGTGCAAAACAATATCGCAAAGCCAACATAACAAGAATTAGCAATTCATAATTGAATTTAATATCGTAAAAATTAGTTTAACAAAAATTAACAAGGAGCCTAGTTTTGGCTAGCACTGTAATGTGCAATGCAACTAAACAGTAAATGTGTCCAACAGAAAAAAAAATGCTTTGAAACAATAAGCAACAACAAAACAATATAGTTGCGTTAAATTATAACAACAATTTGTGTGTTGTTAAATATATTCTAAATAAATGCTTACCAAAAACTCAAAACAGATAGAGTAACAAACAAAAAAAGCGCGAGCTTATTAAAAATGATTTTAAATTATAACAAATTCGATTAAAAAGATAATTAATGTAATTAACAAAATTATTACACAGAATATTTGAATTCAATAAAATAAATGCAATGTTGGAATGCAAAGTGAATTAAAACAAACGAAAATGATTAATGTATAGAGCTTACAC
The DNA here is from genome assembly GCA_035044805.1 of Leucophenga maculata. Taxonomy (NCBI): domain Eukaryota; kingdom Metazoa; phylum Arthropoda; class Insecta; order Diptera; family Drosophilidae; genus Leucophenga; species Leucophenga maculata. The sequence goes on along the minus strand of JAWNNP010002966.1, from coordinate 907 downwards.
AAAATGCGACCGCACTGAGTAGATGTTCAGTCGTTCAGTCTATCGAAATGCATGCGATCAAGACTCGATAGACAATCTGATTAAAACATACCTTTATGATGATATAACATTTCGGATGAAGAGGTGGTCTATTCTCCAGATGGGTGTGATGGGTAATAAAAGTGGATTATGAGGACTTAGCACTCAAAACACGCATGAAATTTTGTATGTCAGAACAGACAAATCAAGAATATGTCTCGGGTAAGTACAGGGAATATATTGATTTACATCTCCCGGCTAGTAGTTAGGCAGGTAATTTTTTTTTTCCAGGAAGGTAACACTGCCCTAATTATGATGGCAATTTTAGAGCGATCTTCGTGATTTTTTACGAGTAAAAATATTGAGCATTGGTTTTTTTTTTTTCATAAAACTTATCATTTATTTAATAATTCTGTTATTAAAAAACAACTTAAATTAAATTTATATTAACAATTAATTTAACAACTTATTCTAGACAGGGTAGGTGTGATTTATTATTACAATTTTATGAATTGCGAGTTATAAATTTCTGTCGGGTAGGTCGGCAGGATGTGTTCTCCGGAGCCGTTTCGTCATAATGAGTCCCCTCTTCCTACGCCTCCTTAGTACGCGCCTGGCTAGTTCATTTGGGTGGTTTTTTATACGCTGAAAGTCCGCCGCAGCCAGCTTGTTCAGGACATCACTAACTTTAGGAACATTTAAGTCTCTCTCAATATTTGCTGTTCGAATATACCAAGGAGCGCCCGAGAATTTTTCGAGGACTTTTGTTTGAAGGACTTTTAAAAAAAAACTTGCATACCGTACCGCCAGGCAGATACAATTATGACTTTGTACACATTTACTTTGTTCAACAAAGATAGTTTATTATTGCTGTTCAAGAGCCAACAAA
>JAWNNP010002965.1:0-49563 GCA_035044805.1 Leucophenga maculata | reverse complement strand
TAGAATTGCCCGGTACTTCTGATAACATACCAAAAAACTAAATACGCTTTCTTTCCTTAAACATTATAAAAATTTGAGAGGGCTGAGAACGAAGCATGAAAATCTTTACGCTGACAGTATTACTGCTTATGCTGATGTATTTGTTTTCACTAAAACATGGCTTCAACCTCATATTCTAAATTCAGAATTATTCTGCGACAATTTTGTAACATTTAGAAAAGATCGTCCTAATCGTTATGGTGGGGGTGTCTTAATATCAGTGAAATCTTCTCTAATGACTGAAGAAATCAGTGTTTCTAACAAAACAATTTCTTCCGAAATTTAAATATATATATTACTTGTTCATATATCCCTCCTTCATCTGAAATATATCTATATATGCTGCATGCAACTGTCATCTCTCATATTGCCACACTTTTACGTGATTAAGACCATTTTATAGTTATGGGTGACTTTAATTTTCCCACTATAAATTGGTCTATGGTAAATGATTCCTACATGTTAATTTCATCTGTCAATCATGACTTTTTTTGATGAGTCCTTGCAACAATGCAACATTTCAGGTCTGCTTCAAGATCTTGTGATTGTGGATAATGGTTTTGATACATCCATTACATGGATACCTCCAAATACTTTGCCGGAAGATAAACATCACCCTTCACTGCAGGTAAAGTTTCAGCTTGGCAGTGTTCTTGTTCAGCTGATAATCATTTACTCCAAAGTCGGCAAAGTGCTACTTTTTTCAATCTACCTACACTTATATCCCCAGTAATTCAAATTCTATTGCTTCTTATCCTTATAGTATCCCATCTTATGACATTATTTCATGTCCTGTAATTGAAATTTTAAATGTATTAACATGTCTCAAATCCATTATCATTTCTGCCTGGTCCTGATAATGTTCCTAGTTGTATTCTAAAAGAATGCGACAGCTCCATTTGTGCCAAAGCCAAAGTTCCATCTATTTGGAAACAATCCTTTATCACCACTACACAAGAAAGGGGTATGGCTAAACTTCCTAAGTTATTTGAAAAAAAAATATTACAGATCAATTGCAACGATCGCTAAAATCAGTTGCTAGCCCATTTCAACATGGATTTGTCAAAGGTAGTTCAATTTGTACAAATCTTTTAGAATTCACTCTATTGTCAATAAGGGTTTTGTGTCTGACTTCCAGACCGATGTAATATATACTGATTTTAGTAAAGCTTTTGATAATGTGTGGCATAATCACTTAATAAATAAATTAAATATGTTATCGTAATTTGGATAAAATCGTACCTTGTAGGTAGGTCTCAAAAAGTTTTATTCAATAATTGTTTATCGAAAACTCTTGATGTATTTTCTGGAGTTCCACAAGGTAGTCATCTTGAACCATTATTCTTCATAATATTTATAAATGATTTACCTCTAGCAATCAACCATGCTCATACACTTGTGTATGCTGATATTAAATTATGCTTGTCATATTCTGATGTCTCCCAACATTGTCTACTTCAGGCAGATTTGAATTCGTTACATGCTTGGTGTTCAGCAAACTATCTTAATCTTAATATTTTTAAATCTAAACGTGTCATCGCAGGAAACCATTTACAATGACATTCTTTTTAAATGTTCATAGTCTTAGCAGGGAGTTTAGAATAAATGATCTAGGCCTTCTTTTTGACACTAAGTCGAGCTTTAATAATCATATTGTATCTATGCTGAATAAAGCGAAGGGTGTTCTTGGCTTTTTAAAGCGTTGGTCTAAAGAATTGGATGATCCTTATATTACTAAAATTCTATACACTTCAATCGTTCGTCCGATATTGGAATTCGCATCTTGAGTCTGGAACCCGTTCCTGCTGTTTGCACTCAGAAATTTAAATTGGGCTTCAGATGTACATTTGTCACCATATGTGGATCGATTAAAACTAATCGATCTTCCTACTCTATCTGCACGCCGGGCGATGCTCGCTATGGTTTTCCTTCATAAAATCCTAATTGGAGAAGTTGACTCTCCTTACTTACTCCAATCTTTAATGCTTAATGTACCTTCTCGCTTCACGCGTAACTATGTGCCATTATGGTTGTCTTTTTGCACAACCAATTTTGACTATCATGACTCGCTTCGGTCTCTATGTCTACAATAACTTCTCTCATCTATTTTCTTTTGACTCTTCTGTAAACTATATAAAACAAGTAAGAAAATCACAGTCGGGCGTAACCGACTGTAAGAGGCCCTGTACCAGTGCGGGTCGCCTAACAAACACATTAAATGTTTCCCGAGCATATGACCAAACACATGACCACTTCTCACTGCACTACTTAGTGCCTTTTAAAACATTTTTTTATGTATGAAACGAAAATTCAATTGCTTATAAAATCGTCATTTATTATCCGATTTTGATGAACTTTTTGGATTTTGGCTAAGAAGGACGATATCTCTATACTGGCATACTTATTTTTTTTGTGCCGAAGAAATTTTTAGCCTTGGTGGTGATTTTATGGGGAAGGGGGGGAGGGGCAGGTTTTTAAAATAAACTTGTATAATTCCAGAGCAGTCCTAGTCGAATGCAAAAAACACGAAGTCTCTATCTATTACCGTTTCCGCGATCATTTCGTTCATACGGACGGCTAGATGGCCTGACGGACAGACGGACATGTCTATATCGACTCCTCTATCACTCCTGACCATAATGGGGGTAACTTTGGGGGGTCTCCGACAATTATTTCTACCTGTTACATACATTTGCACAAAACCAATAGGCTCTTGTACCTTCGGTACAGGGCCTAACAAGCTATCCTCACCTCTGAACAACAATAAATTGTAATTTAATTTTTTCATTTTCTTCAATCTTTTATTTGTAATTGCGGCTGCTTGGACCACTTCCATAACTGTGAGTCGAGGCTCAGTCAGTCAACCTGACGGTCAAGCAAAAACCCGCGACCAAGTTAAATTCTTCTAAAAAGTATTTTTTCAAATACTTTAGAGAATGTCACAAGCAAACTAATTAAACTAGACGGTACGACGACGTGCAGCCTTCCGGTTTATTCGGTTTTGAAAGCATATTTTCTTCGGCGCATTTCCATTGACTCGGGAAGTAGTACAGTACATTGAATATGTTTGTTTGTGAGCAATCTTATACATTTTTTAGGCAAGTTCTTAATAGTGATTCCAACAATTTTATTATATCCTGGTTTTTTAGAGGTTTAAGTCTCTATCTCAGCTTATACTTCTGGGAAAATGGTGTAACGTATTGGTAAACTTGTCTGGCATGGCGTGTATAACAACTTGTGCACCTGAGAAACTTTCTCTGCATCGAATTCTGAATTTGGTTCAAACACTGCGTGGAAGTGCTGCGCAACATTGCCCATTGTTGTTAACTAATGTAGTAGATCTTTTGGTGGAAATTTTTATTGATTATATTATTAATATGTGTAAAATAAGAAACATATATTTTAAGAAAAATTTAAAATTCTTTTATGTTCGGAATCGAAAGATTCGGATCCATAAAAGTAAGATTTGTGCATCGCTAATAAGAACCCATGGTCAGTTACGGGCTATCTCAAAAACGATTAGAGTAAATGGAGAAGCGGGTAAATAGCTACATTAACAAAATTTTACTCAATCTATATTAAAATAGTTTATCACGCTTACTTCCCATAATAAATCACTTCAATTTAAGAACAATTTGGCCTTAGACGATTAGTTTTATAACAAATTTTTTTCAATCTATTTGAATAGTATGAATCAGATGCATTCGCAATAATATGAAGTCCTTATACCACCTTTAAGGGAAACAAACAAAATATATTTTATTCTCAGTTTAAAACAAGTAAAAATTTCTGCAGTGAATACAAATTTATGGATGAGCGGATAAAATGAATTAATGTGAAGACTAAATTTATTGCAATACGAATAATTCAGTATTTGCGCTGGCGAACGGAACAGAAGCAAATCAAAATTAGCTCGTCGTGCCGCTGAGTTGAATTAAAAATTCTAAAAGTTTCTTGTAAATTTCCAGTTTTAAAAATTGCACTACAACTTGTTCACAGCCCATCCTACAAGTGCTAAGCTGAATATAGAACACAATATGCGGCGAAAAGAGTTTGACAACCCCAGTGCAGCAATCTGTCACCTATTCCGCTGAATGGCATCGACTGCAGTTCCAGATTCGCAACGTTTAGCATTAAAATCGCGAGGATGTTTATTTATTTGTTGTGTGGGGTAAGTCGAGACTAACAACTCTTTGATTAACTTTTCGTTTCATTCCTGACTCGCGCGGAGTCCTTCTAAATGAAATTTGCTATTGCATATTTATGGGTGAGCTAATGAGAAGCATGTCCATATTTACTTAGAATAGCGTGGGATGTGCATAAGTGGGTAATGGGGCCACATGAAGTAGTTTGAAGCTGTGTTGTTGATGGGGTTTTAGTGCACTCAGAAATGAATGAATGAGTTCCAAAACGGAATGTTAAAACGTTTAAATAGTTTTCACTTTTCTATAAGTTACATCTGGCAAAAGCATACAAAATGAGAGAAGCGAAGAAAGTTTTAATTAGATAGTTTGCTGTAGGAGGTGTGATAAAAACAGCGAGACGTTGTCTTTTTTCGAATTCCTTTTGCTATTTAGTTTTACTTAGAAATAAATATAGTTTAAAAAACTAAAAAAAAACACGCTTTAATGATCAATCGAACTAAAAAAGGAAAAATAATTTTTAATATAGGCAGAAAATATAATTAAACAAAAAAGATTAGTATTATTGTGAAAAAGGCGTGGGGTGCTCAATAAATGAAAAATATTTATTTATTTCGTTTATTTATATTTTCTGCGTATTTTAAAAACTATTTTTCCTTTTTAGTTCGATTGATCATAAAAGCGTGTTTTTTAGATTTTTTTTAACTATTATTTTCATTTTTCTTTTTAGTCTCAAAACATATTTATAAGCACTTCTTCCCACCGCTTTGTGATTTCCAAAAAGCTTATCATGCCGTATGTTTTATTGCCGTGTCGCGCTGATTTTGCAAAAGTATTGCATGCTTTTGGGCATACAGTTTGAAAGTCACTATAAAGCATAAGTTTTTCATTTTATCCTGATGATCCTCGCCAGGATATTAGGTCGAAATTGTGAAATCATTGTATTGTCATCGGTCCTTGAAGTGGGTCAAAATCAAGTTCAAAGAAGTCGGTTACAAACTGACAAGCAGATAAACATACAGGTTAATCATGTTAAAAATTAATAGTTTTAGAGGTCATAAAGGTCATTCTAAGTGATGTGTCGTCGCTGTTTACAAAAAGTCTACGTACAAATTTTAAAACCATGATCTGAACATTTATTGGGAGCAAAGCGCATATATACACATATGATGTGGAGCTACATATTTGCATAAAATTAAACATCGAGTTTTTTTTTACGAGGGGCTCTATTTACATTTCGGTTAGTGGCAACACTAATGTCAATAGGCAAAATCTTGCAATATGAAAATAAAGTTTGACATTTTAAAGCATTAATGTACTCATAAAGTAATTATGTACAAGCGCTATTTTTCTTGTTTACAGTTGAAAAAAATTTATTTTGTTGGTGCAAAGAAATTCTGAAAAACTACGATCGCTTCAAAAGACGTTTAAAAGTTCGTCACATGTGACGATTCATGGATATATGCGTATGAGCCGGAAACAAAACAACAATCGACCGTGTGGGTGTTCCAAAATGAACAAAATCCAACAAAAATTGTTCGCGCACGAAGCACTGCGATGCAAATTGTCGCCTGTTTCTTCGGCCGAATAGGTCATAAGGCCACTGATCCGCTTGAACAACGTAGAAGGTCAATTCTAAATAGAAAACGATCATTTTTTTGTCTCAGATTTTCGGAGAAATTCGCAAAACCAACCGCCGAAGACGAATCACCCTCCATCATGATAATGCAAACTCACACACATCCGCTCACATAAGAGGGATTTTGAGCAATCAAAATATCGAATTGATGGGTCATCCGCCGTAGCTCCCTGATTTATTACCCAATTATTACTCAAAAATTAAATGCGTGGTAAACGTTTTTCTACGCCCGAAGAAGCTGTTGGTGCGTTCACAACCCATGTTTTAAAGGTGCCACAATCGAAGTGGAAAAAGTGCTTCGAAAATTGGTTCGAGCGAATGCAAAAGTGCATAAATTTTCATGGAGAATATTTTGAAAGACAATGAAGCGACTTTCATTTAAAAACGTTCTTTTTATTTGCTATTCCCGACATATTAATAGCGTTCCTGGTAATGTGTGAAACTTACTTGGAGATGCTGAAACAACTGCTTCCGCGATTATCATGTCCCAATTAGTATCGTTTTCAAGCAAATCGAGTTTTCGACATGCGGCAAGGAATGTTAGGCACATTGATAGTTCGAAGCGATTCAAATGATGTCGGTGCACGAACATTCATTAGCGACCTCCGCAAGCATTTGCCATTCTTTGGATGAACTATGTACATGCGACCACGAGCATCGCACATCCGAATGATCAGGAAGCGCATCGCCTTGCTTCCGATGTTGAAATTTCTTTGATGAAGCATTCTAAATGTAATAATAAGTGGCATTCCAGAGAGGAACAACGTTCGTTCAAGCGGATCGCATTGGCAAGTCGATAAGAAATTGGTCAATGGTGTCGCTGGAGGTATTGCAGCACGTTGAGCAACATTCGATGCGTTGAAATAAACTCGTTTGCCATTGTTCAGATACACCGCCAATTGTACAATCCACAGTTTAAGTATCTAAAACACTATAAAATTTCACGAAGTAGATTCACGTGATATTATCAGAAAAAAGGCGTCCCATATAAAATATATGGAAAAATATATTTTTTTCATAAATGATTCTACTGAAGTAGTTGTGTTTTCGATAAGTGCTGATATTGTTTTTAAATGTGATTGGGGTAATATTTAGCTGGAGTTCTTTACATAGTTCTGTGGTATTGTGCTAAGATAATGGAAATCTAGGGATGTGTAGATTTTTGAGACAACGGAGTGAATTGGAGAGTTTTTATTAAGTTCTACGTTCTTGAGTTGTTTGTAAGTCGCATATCTTTTCATTTCGTCAATTGGAAGAGTATTAGTTTCATATAAAAGAATGAATGGAATGGAACACTGTTTTAAGTTTACAAAGTGTAGATTGTTCCTTAGAGCCAAACGAACCCCACATTTTTAATGGATCTCAAACTCAATAGGATTACTTCTCCCGATCGCATTAAAATGTATACCAAATTTAATTCCTGTATCTCAAATGGATGGGAAGATATGTTCCATTTTGTTTTTCGCTTATATTGGGGCGGGCCCCTCCGATTTTCAATGTATATAAAACTTTCTTGATTAAAGATTAGTACTCGCCACAAAATTAATTTAAAAAAAAAAGAACGCAATTCTAATTTTGACATTAAACCATTCCTCGATTATACGTCATACGCTTAATTAATTTCAAGTTATGAAAGCACCTCCGAATTAAAGCTTGAAAACATAACTCTGATCTGATTCTGTGAAGCTCTGTATCCTTGAAGCAGCTATTTAAGAATGTGTGAAGCAGATGCTTGAAGTGTTTTTTGCGCATCTCTGATAATACACACCAGCGATGAGTAATGTTAGTTTCAACTTGCCACAAGCATATTTAAGCTTTTATCAAGTTAGTCTCTAGAATTACGCTTTCAACACAATTTCAGTTTCAGTCTCACATAGTCCGCCATGATTTTGCTTTGTACAAGGGGCACAATGCACTGGCCACCGACCAACCGAGAATAGACTCCATAAATTTTTAAAGCGGAAATGAGATTCACATATCGCACACCTGGTCCTTTCAGATCCCTCTTGCTTTAACTAAGCTTAAAGTGGCTGTGGCGTCATGGAATGGCATCGCATAGCCAGCCAAGATGTGGCAGCATAACAGGAGGAAGTTGCACTCTTATTTATGGCATTGCTGATAGCAAATGCAAACGACCAACAGTCGAGAGGCAGTAGTAAGCAAACATCAACCAAAGAAGGGCAACCGCAGCGGAGCCGTACGACCAAGTTTGTGATAAGCCATTTTTGGCTTAGGACACGCTAACAGGCTCAATGATTCTGCACAAAATGTCCGCATAATTAATTTCGGCGTTAATAACATGCCACTGTAAGGATCGAGCTAACACGAGAGTGTGACCATTTTAAATTTACTTTGCCATTGTTGGCAAACGCAAAATTTTAACTCACCCCACGGACACAAGTGCGAGGTGATTAGAGCTTCGCGTGCCGACTAGACGCATTATAAGGTCGGCAGTTAGTCACACGAAAAGGCAATATCCGTTCCACTCTGTTTTCATACGCATTTTATATGCCATATCCTTTGCGAAATGGGCTTAATGAGCTTCTATAAAACATTATTGTTTCCGGCTCGTGCGTAGCCAACGAAACTTTGAGACTCTGTCAAAGTTCATCATTGGCGATAAACCAAATTTTTGTTTATGTAAATATCTCTAAGCAAATATGAAATCTTTAAAATACTTGCGAAGAAAAAACAATTGTAATGTGGCTTAAAGCTTTATACACACACTCCTAAATATTTATGCTTGTTTTGTTAAGCTTAACAAGAATATATTTATGCATACATATTATAATAATAATTACATATATGTAATTTATGGGATCTCTATGCCTCAAAACTAATATTCTATTAATAAGATGAGTAATTAATATCAAATTGCTGGAATCTTCATCCTCTACTATATAGGGATATCTATATCTACTTTCTAGCATTTGAGCCGCTTCATTTCCATCTACTAAATTTTCGACGTATTTCTTTGTCGTAATAAAGTTTCTGCTTTAGATGGGAAAAATAGCTGCTAGAAAAATCAAATGTTCTATTAGGAGTTTTGCCCTATATTAGGCTATCTGAAGATTATATTTTACTTCCTTGTTGTATGCTCCGATATTGTATAATGGGTTAATTTGGTTTTGTATCAAAATAATATTCATACGGACAATAGCCGTGAACTGTAGATTATATCAATAAGTAATATACATAATCCACATGCTTTTGCTGAAGATAGAGACGCTTTATAAAACTTTTTGTTACGCATTGGTTCAACGAAAAACCATCCTAGAAGCATTTCCTGTCAAATTTAAAACATTATGAATAGGTAGTATTAAAGACATAATTATAGGTAATGCAAGAAGATCTGTTAGTCAACGGAAATGCTAGTACGTGACCAGAAATCAAAGGCCTTTTAATACAAAATCATGGCGTAAAAGATTCAGTCGATGAACTAATAACCAAAATCAGAGCTTGTCGACGCATTTCCATAATTAAAATTTTTTATAATCGGTCAAATACATATTTGCTCCGCTGAAATATATTTTTCAAACAATATTACACCAGGCGTATATAGTAATGCAAGAAGTGCAATACATACTTTCAAACATGGCTTACCAGAACAGAATATTGTAAATCTGTTAAACATTCCATTCGATTTCCAATTTCGTATTAATAATACCTTGTATAAAGGGCTTTTCATAAGTATGCACATAAGTATAGCCTAATTCACGCATTTCATTCTAACAATGCAAACATAAAAATAACAGCAAAACTTCAAATCCTTATACTTATATACAAAGTAAATTCAAAAATGTATAAACACAATAATTGTAGGGTATAAAAAGCTAATTGCACATAACATCAACAAACACATACAACCACATGCAACGACACAGAAAGGCCTTTCGGATCATCAAGGGTAAGTGATTGTTCCTCTATAATTTCTTTTTAACAACAAATTATGTCGCGTAGCATTTATGTACATTCTTTTAATTGTATATCAATACAACAACAACAACAACCACGAAGGAATATACAAAAATGCGATAACTTCATAAAAGCAAAACTAAATTACAAGTATAATATCTCAATTCACGAATTTAATACATTGTATACATTTAAAATATTCGAAAAATTAACATTAACTCTTTAAAATCGTTAACAGCCACATATAACTAAACATAATTTTTGTAAAAAAATGTATTTCTTTTATGCGAATTTAGACTAGCCATATAGTTAGTACGAGTATGTATAAATGTGCAAACTTAACTTAAATTAATGAATAGGAACATACAGATATTAATTTAATAAAAATTAAATTTACAAATTAATAAAAGTTATTTGGAAACATATCACAAAATAAATTTTATAATCAAAACCACCAACAAAGACAAAGTAACAACAACTACAACAATTCTAATAGAAATGCGAATATAACCAAATATAGAAATGCGAAATAACGCAAAACAAAATTCTATACAGACACGACATAGTCAAAATACTAACTACTAAGAGAACACAATCCAGTTTCAAAGATCAGGTAATAGAGGTTCGCCATTTGCTGTTCAGAGCAGTAATAATCAATTATATGAGACAGTAGTTGAACCCATAAATATTGGAATTAATGAATCTGATAGATATTTTAAGGTGGCCGAGATCGGAGACTTCCATATTTAGTATTTAAGTCCAAGATGACAATACTCAATTCCAAATATGAAAGACATTTGTGATAAATATGAAAAGTGCTGTTATTTTAGTACTATCGATCTTGCAAAAGGATTTCATTAGATAGAAGGGCACCCTGAAGATCGAGCAAAGATCACTTTTTCAACTATGTACTACATTTTAAGAGATTACATTAATGGAGTTTGTGTCGATATTCGACGATATTCTAAAACTTTCGTCTAGTTTTCAAAAACACATTGAGTCTATCGGAACGCATTTTTAAATCATTGCGTGAAGCAAATTTAATAATTCAATTGGAAAAATGTAAATGAAAATTTAGGAATGACAGTTTATTATCGAAACTTTATTAGGTAGGAATTAAAAATAGCTTTCCCTTAAGAAAAATGCAGTTTTAAACAAGGAAGACACAAACAATAAGCGAAGCAATTCTACAGTCACCACACTTTTCAAAAACATTTATGTTAGCTTCGGATGCATCTCAGTTTGCAATTGGTGCCGTGTTGAGATACGCTATTCAACTATTGAAAAGTATTACTTGATGTAGTATGATCGGTTAAGTTTTTTAGAACATATTTGTATGGTCGCAAATTCATAATTGAAACTGATCATAAGCCTCGCACGTGGCTCCACAATTTAAAGTAGCCAAACATGAAATTATAAACATGGAAAATATCTCGGAATGAGTATGACCTTAAAATAAATTTCATTAAAGGTAAAGACAATGCTGTTGCTGATGCTTTGAGTAGACATTTGAATGCAAACAATACAAAATATGAAAATGCTGTATTCAATAATGAAAAGACAATCTTGGTTTTTATTCCACAAATGGCTTAATTCATAGTGCATGTAAAGATGATTTGAGTTACACATATATCACAGAGAAGCCTCTTAATTATAATAAAAACCAAATTTATTATTTTACGGGCAAAATGAAAAATTGTTCACAGTGGTCTTCTCTTTAGGTTCACCAAAAAAGTGTCACTATTCTGCTAACGCACATTTGTCTAAAATCGGCCCATGAATCAAAATTTTCAAATCCGAAAATCCTTGTTGATCCTGTTTTCGAAATTAACATACATATGCCTATATGGACATATTGACATATGGGGAACCGCAAATAATTCCAACGTGGAGATTCTGCAGAGATACCAATCTAAGACATTAAGATTGATATGTAAAGCACCGTGGTTTGTTACTAATAAATGTATTCACAAGGACATTAGTAAATAAACGAAACAAAATCCGCAAGTTTAAATATTCTGAAAAAAATTTAGAAAACCATAGCAACTCGCTAGCTATTAATCTGCTAGATAACAGCCAAGAAATACGTAGACTTAATCGTTTCCGTGCTTTACCAACCTTTTAGACCTCCATAATCTTAAGTTATAGTAATTAGTTAATGTTATGACTATAAGAGCTCAATAAATGTAATTTAATCAAGTGTCATTGTAAATCTATTTATTATCTTAATATGTATAGCTCGTAAATTCAAATTATAAATAAAAAAAAAAACAAATAAAAAATCACAGTCGGGCGTAATCGACTGTAAGAGGCCCTGTACCAGTACAGGTCGCCCAACAACCACATTAAATGTTTCCCGAGCTTATGACCAAACTTATGACCACTTCTCACTGCACGAATAAGTGCCTTATAAAACATTTTTTTATGTATGAGGTCGTTCAAATTCAATGGCTTATAAAATCGTCATTTATTATCCGATTTTGATGAACTTTTTTTACTTTTGCTTAACTTTTTTTAACTTTGGCTTAGAGAGACGTTATCTCTATACTGGCATAATTACTTTTTTTTGTGCTGAAGAAATTTTTAGCCTTGGTGGTGATTTTATGGGGAAGTGGGGAGGGTCAAGATTTTAAAATAAACTTGTAAAATTCCGGAGCAGTCCTAGTCGAATGCAAAAAACACGAAGTCTCTATCTATTACCGTTTCCGAGATGCTTTCGTTCATACGGACGGCCAGACGGACATGTCTATATCGACTCCTCTATCGCTCATGACCATAATGGGGGTAACTTTGGGGGGGTCTCCGACCATTATTTCTACCTGTTACATACATTTGCACAAAACCAATAGGCTCTTGTACCTTCGGTACAGGGCCTACAAAAATTTTATTTTTTAAGAAAAACTAAAATATTTAAGCACTTACTTCTATTAGCACATACACACACATATATAAATATATTTAAATGTGTAAACATATACTAACTCAATGTGTTTATGTAAGCACTGCGTATTAAATTCATCCGTATTCCTTTTATACTTTTAGGATTAGAAAAATACCATGGCGGAAACTTTGAATGTAACGCATGTCGAAAATTATTAACAGAAGCAGACAAACTTAACGATTTTGATATTTATGAAAAGGTTGGATATTTTAACATCCTTCCCTATATAATTTAAAAAAAAAGAATATGTGGTGCAATCCATGTTCCAGAAAAATACATCAGCGTAAGCAGAAAAACTTTTAAACTTAAGCTACGTTCACAGGGTGCAAGTTATCTGGCAGTAATAACTATTTTCGTTGACTATTGGGAACTATTTTCAATGCATTGTGATGAGATTATCGAATACATTCTACTGTCTGAACAATGCTTCAGTCTCTCTCACATTGTGATAGCGCATAAGGAAAAACAGTGCAATTAGTTTTTGGTATGTTAGATGTAACTAATTTTATAAGCGTACTCATGTACAATAATGGCATCAAGCCAAAAACTAGGTAAAAATACAGTTTCGAATAGCGAGACGGGAACGATTACCTTAAAAATCGTAATAGAAGGAGTATAATTGAAATTGAATTTTGAAACCAAAATAATGGATGAAGAGCTTATTTCTCATTTACTATATTATCTTTTATGGTGGCTGAAGCAAGGAACGAAATAAAATTAGATTTTTCAGAAGCAATAACAAGAGAGCAATGCATCAGAACATTTAAAACTAATAAACATTTATCATGTCTATAGGGTCATTTGCGGATGCAATGGCAAGATAAAAACCTGAGTTCCGTCATTTATCTGCGACCTCCATCGAAGGTGTTGCGAAAATCGGAGTAGCCGCGGAAATTTTGGTCTGGAAGACTCATTGGTTATAGGAATGCCAAAAGCGGTGCCTTAGGAATCTAATAATTTTCATCTTACCGAAGGATTTCTCTAACAATTGAAATAAAGTAAAAACAATCTATCCATCTCTATCGATCTGCAATCTTTGCACTTCCAGAACACGACCTGGAGTCTTTCTGTTGAGAGTTTCGAAATCATTACCATTAAAGCCAATCCTGTGCTAATGAACGGCGGATTTGGTATTTTCCTTCACATACGTTTTTAGCACACGTGGATCTCAAAAATTGGCCAAAGTTAATCGGTAATGCTAAAAAAACTCGAAAATTAATACCAATTTGGGATACTGAAAGTCGAAGATCATATGCCATTCTATACCCAAATTGACAATCAATACCTCACATTAAATGCATCCCTCATAAATACACAACCAACTTCTCACTAGACTATATTACAAACAAGAATCATAATTTTAATTTAGTATTCTATGATTGAGTTCGAAGCTGTACTTTGAAAATGAGTCCCTTAGGTTCTGTTAGATGGATAGAGATCCATTCTTCAAAAATTCGAACATAAATAGTATGCAATTTTTAATTGTATGCAGTGTCAAGCTAACTTAAGCTTTGGAAGATGGGTCGGAGGGATTTTAGCCAGGTTAATGCCTTTATGACTCGACATTTGATTACAGCTTATGTTGGTAATGTTTTCTCTGAAGTAAATCTGCTTAATAATAATTCAATCTACTTAGTACATTGTAAAATGTAACCATATTAATTCAAAGAGCTATTGTACAGTTCATAGCAGTAAATGATCGAGCTTAAGTAACTGAAGTTAAAAATCTCCATTGTCACTGACCGTACAAGACGCGATGGCAGCGTGCGAGAAGACACCAAGAAAAAGTACGTCTTGTCCTCATTCACCGCTAGACCCATGAGCCGAGGATGTTTTTCAATCTCCGAGAACGCCTTGCTGAGTCGCTGTTCCTGCCTGCCGATGATATCGATGTCACTAGCAGATTGAACAAATCGCACGACGGCGCATCACCCTACCTGAAAGCACTCTTGGTATCAAAGGGGTCGGAGAAGTTCTTTCCACCCTGATAACGCTTTGTTTGTGCGAAAGCGTCATCATGCAAAAACGAACGATCTTAGCTGGGATACCTAATGCAGGCAGGGTGTCGAAAAACTTCGATCGTATCGGCGTGTCGAAAGAGGCTTTGTAATCCACAAATAGGAGGTGTGTGTCTTTGTTAAAATCACGGGTCCTTTCCAAGATTTGGCGTTAAGTAAATATTTGTTCTGAACCCACCCTGATATTGTCCTATCAGTGAACCCGTACATGGCTTCAGCCTATTACACAATACGCGCGACAGAATCTTATTCCGCGGTAGTTGGTGCAAACCGCGGGGTCTCCTTTCTTAAAGTGGGACAGAGATAACTGAGATTTTAGTCATTCTAGTTGATGCATCCTCCTGACCAACTCTTCGCCGCCGGCCTTGAATAACTCAGCTGGCAGCCCATCAGAGCATGCCGCTTTGTTATTATTCAGCTTTTTATTAACCGAATCGACCTCGTTATAGTCCGGTGGCTCTACAATAGTGCGGTGTCATTTCTCTATCGGCGGAATTGTGCGCTTCTTCGCCTTCAAGAAGGCTAATGTAATGGCTCCTCCATAATCTCAGTGATTCCTGTTCAGCCGTAACCAGATTTCCATTGTCATCCTTAAAGAAAGTTACTCCGGGAGTAGAACCTTCAGTCAGACGCTAGACCTTTTGATAAAATTTTCGAGCTTCATTTCTGCCACATAACATCTTAACATCCTAAAACTCCCGCCTTTCTTTCTCCTTTACCTTGCGTCTGAAAAGACGATTCTTATCTCTCCGTTTCTCCCGATATCGCTTTCGAACAGCTCGCGTTGCTCCCGACTGCAGAGTTCGTTGATATGAATCGTTATTCCCTGCAGTAGAATTGCGACACTCTTGTATGTACCAAGAATTAGTCTTAGGTTTTGCATGCAGAACAGAACATGATCAATTTGCTGTGTACCCGTATATTGAGGCGTTGAAATCTGGTAACCGATTAGCCTATCTGGTTGGACCAAAGATTCCTTCCTTCCCAATTCGAGCAACCCTGTCCTATCCTTTGTTTTTCCTGGATTGCGGCGATGTCAGCCTTTTATCATTCGAGAAATCACCCAGCTGGATATTTACCCCATCCCAATTAAGGGTGGTGCATATCCGTAAATCGTGGTCCTTATATCGATTGCGGGGGTCGTCATCAAAGGATTCCATCTGGGGCTTCATGTTTGTTTACATTGGAGCTAATTTTATTTACGGTTGCAGGGCCCAAGCCCAGCACACCAACCCCTAATCAAGGGTGGTTTTCGTCGCATTCTCACAGTTACCAAGAGATACGTGTCCTAACGGACGTTGTGAGCTGATTGGGCGGTTTACACAAGAATCATTGTTGGCCATTTCCAATTGAGTGGCAGTCAACAACTTTCCTCACAATGTGAACTTTTGCAAATGTCTCCTATCTTTATACAAAGTATTATTATTATTGATGCCTCTTTGGGTACACCTTTTTGTATGCAATGGATCAACTTATTTAGGTCGCTGCGGGCACAGCTAAGAGAAAGTTCTTTGACAAAATGGGAAGATGTTGAGAAGGAGACCCCAATATATTTAACTAAGATGATTGTTTGGGTAAAATAAATGAAGCAACGGAGATACATTTTTAACAAAAGGTAATGCTTTAACTTAAATTTAAAATGGCGTTTAAAGTAGAAGATTTATGGCATGAAAAATTCATTATAGTCGATTGTAATATGCATTTCAGAGATTTGATTGATGTTCATCTTCAGATCATGCCACGAGTTTTTTGTACATATTAGTTGATGCTTCGCAGTAATTGAAAGAAAATAAATGGCTCTTTTCTCACAAAGCTTCTTATTAGTTTCACAAATGCTCCATAAACTTTGCACATTTGTTGTTTTAATCTAATATTTTTCATGCGTTTGCTTTTTTCAAGAAAAGCATAAGTTTGTAGTCGTTTGAGACAATTTACGCAGAACTGGAAGAAAAAGAAACAGAGGGGGGAAAACAGTCCTCAAGCAGAGCCTTGGCAGCAGCAGCTTTTATGCGATGTCCGAGTTCTGCAATAAAACAAACAATAAAAATATCTACATGTACTCGCATGATGGCCAATATATCTACGTGGCTTTGCTTTTATGGTCTCAATTATGTAGGTGCACACATACGACTACATATGTTGTACATGATACGCATACACATAGACACATATATACAAAAATGCGTGTGTGTTTTTGTGCAAGAACGAAAGAAAACTTTGTCTGACCATAAAAACTTCCCAATGTTAGGACAAGAAATTCCTACTAGCTTTAGATATCATTTCAAAGGAATTCTATGTAAAACAGAATGAAACAAAGTTAAGACAAAGTGATAGGGCCAGACCAATTTTCTAAAATAAATGTAAGTATTTGAAGTGCGGAGAATCTTATTCAAATATAATTGCGTGCGATTGAGGTGACTGACAATACCCTTCAATGAAGTTGACTATTGATGGAAACCAATGAAAGGTAGACTTTTCATTGACATGGGATCATATTATACGAGCCTATCTGCTCGAAAATGTTGTTCATTTTAATATTTCTAGAGACTGTTCACTTAAGCTAAAAATTCTATAAAAAATATCGTCTGTTTGGTGATTCTTCTTTTATGTTAAAGCGATGAAATTTAAATGAGGCGATGAAGTTTGAGTTAATAAAAAAATATGAAAGTCGTTAAGCCGAAAATTTAGTTGCCACGAAATTTTAATTTAAATAGGAGCTCAATAGTAGCTAAATGTGTGTTTGTCTATGTTTGAATATATATAAGGAAGATGCATAATAACTCTCGGATAGACAAGCAGAGGAAAAAAAAGATAAACTTCTTTGTATCACCGAAATGTAAATGGTGGAAATGTATAAATGGTTTTTCTTATTTTTTAATGAATGCATAGATCATTAAAAAATAAGAAAACCCAGTAAATACGATTTCCAATTAGTATTGACGTAAAAAAGCATTGACATAAAAAAGCTACTGCTGGTGGTGCACGCCTATTTATATATATTTCAAGGATCCTTTCTATAAATATTAAATAAATATGCCGAATTTAAAATTGATATCAGTTGTACACGACAGCGCATCGTCCTGGAATAGCGTCATCCTACAAAGACAAATGATCTTTGCCCAGTGCAGACAGGGCGTCTAAAAACTTCGATCGTATCGGCGTGTCGAATGCGGCTTTATAGTCGACAAATAGGTGGTGTGGGGCTTTGTTAAACTCACGGGACTTTTTCATAATTTTGCGTAATGGGAGTATTTGGTCACTGGTCGACCTTTTTGGTCTGAAGCCACACTGATATAGTCCTATCAGTAAATAATCTTATATCCGATGGAGTGGATTTATCAACCAACTCTCAGCACCTGTCGCTTTGTTATTGTTTAGCTTTATAATAACTGAATTTACCTCGTTATAGTCCGGTTGCCGGTAGCATTATTCTAACGGTAATTGTGATCCCCGTCAGACGCTCGTCAACAGCCATGAATCTGAAGACGAGGTCACGTTCTTACCTACTTACGACGCAACCACATCCAAATTCGAGCTTACTCGCATGGCAGCTATAGTAGATGTCACAGGATGCTTTTTTAAAGCAATCCTGTCCTATTCATTAATTGTCGAGGATATCAACCAGCTGGATATTTGCAGCATCCTTATTAAGGGTGGAGGCATTCCGGATTCATATCCGTATGGCGTGCTCAATATATCGTTTGCGGGGGTCGTCATCATTGGGTTCTATCCGTGACTTCTCTTTTCATTCCATTGGGATTAATTTTTTTACGGCGGCGGGTCTCAAGCCCTGCGCAGCAACTCCTAATCAACGAGGATGATTGTCGCCTTTCTTCACGATATAAACTTCTGCAAATGTCCCCATCTTCCAACCTACAATAAAACTAAAGTAACAACAAATTTGTTTTCAAACATTGATTTCTGGTTTGCATAGGGCTACACATTTTAGTGGTCTGATTTGGACTTACATGGAATGTTTTATTAAGATTGATGTAAGATATACCAATTTTAGCGCTTCTAGCTAAACTAACAACAGCAAAATAAATTTGTCATACAAAAACTCAGAAAAAAATTTAAAGATTTGGGGATTGGGAGCTACCCCTAAGTGAGAGGTTGGAATGAATTTGAATATTAATTAGCAAAATAAATATGAAAATCCAAATTATCACACTTAAAGGCAGTATCTGATTAATCTCCGAGTACTCGTGCATATACGGACATCTAGACAAATGAACATGTCTATATCGATTCGACTTTCCTATCGTCCTATCTTTTGTGCATAGGAAAACGTTCGGATCATATTCATACACGAAAAAGTTTTTTTTTTTAATTGCTTTACATTGTAAAAAAAAACAATTAAAAATAGTCTGACAAATAAAAAAAACATCAAATTCTGGCAAAAAACAAATTGTTCAGTGTAAACCAAGAAAACGGCATAAAAGAAATAACATTGCGCATATTCACCAGGGCACTTTGATCAATGATGACTTTATCGTGAACGCACTGATCAGTGCCAATGATAATCAAACTTACGGATGCTGATCATATTCAAGAGTTCGACTTAACTAAAGATATACTATAAACTATGCATAGTAAAATAGAATCGTTATTTAAAGTTTAATACTAAATCTTCAATATTATTAATTAAATCGCGTTAAATGCTATTTAAATCTTTCAATTCCAAAAACATATTTCAGCTTTAAAAATAAAACTAAAAAAATGATTTAAAGATGATTTTTAAAGAATTATCTTTAAAAAACTTTTTTAAAAACCAAAAATGCGTCGTCAGATGGAATTACTTCAACGGCTTTGTGGTGATTTCTATTTGGCTCATTAGCAACAAGTGGCGCGACTTGTCTCTTCTAGCTTTCTTAATGTTCTGATCTTTTAACCCTAGATGATTTAAAGAAGGAGAATATAAGGCAGACAGACTGGTGGATCTGCGTGAGGCTATATTAAAGAAGGCACGTCATTTCATAACCATCGATCCCAAACTGACCGCGCATATACAGCTAACGGCCAACTATAGCACAGAATCGCAAACTATTGAAATTTTTCAAACTTTCACACTAGGAGTGTGCCTTAAATGACGAGCTCCAGGAAAAGAAAAGTAAACGCAATGACTTTATTCTGCAGAATGCTAAAGACATCATTTGTCAACTTTTATATTACATACAGTCATAATACGTGCATCCTGTCTAAAAAATGGAAGAACAATAACCACAAATGTTTTAATTATGTCAGACATTTGGTCATATAGTTCATTTGCAATAAATTGGCAAACCAATTAGAGTTTGGTGCGTTTTGCGCATTTTGGAGATGTTTTGTTAATGAACTTATAGGAAATTACGGAAAATTCAAATTACAGACATACAAGTGATACAGACATTTCAAAGCTGGCCGAAATTTGATTGATGACTGGAATCAACCAAACTTCGGAATCGTTATGCTATATGACAAAAAATTCAGAAAAAAAAAATGTGAGAGTTGTGCTTAATAATCGTCGTGTAAACATTGTGGCGATAACAGCCCAAATTTGAGTTTAAATCATTGGAATCGTATATAGCCATGCTCCCATTTTCGCAACTGGAAAAATCGTAAATCGCATAATTTTTGATTTTTGAAAACGGTTGCAGTTCGGAAGTGGAATGAAAATTAAACGCAAAATTTCAAACAAATTGTCACTTCCTCTCAAATTAGTTTTCCTTCCTTTGAAAGTAGTTTTGGTTTATTCTGTTAGCTTTTAGGATTATTTTGATATACTCTTCAATATTATTGATGAGTTCAACTCTAAAACAATTACTCAGTGCTAAAAAAATAGACTTTTTGAAATTACTTTTAACTACAATCAGGCATGCTCCCGTTTTAATTGAGTTTTAGGTTTACTCGTGTACATCATGTGGCTATGAACCAAATTTTTCAATATACCCTCAATATTTTTTAGTGATAACAACGGTTCTTACCTAAACCCTTTATTGCTATGGAAAGAGGTGCAAAGCATTGCTGTACATTGTTGGTAACTGTTTTTGGTTTATTTTGACAAAATGAACAACAGATCGTTAAGAATGGCCAGAAATTAAAAGAGGGTTGTTTTTATTTATCAATATAGATTTCAAAAATGTTTTTTTGATCTTTAACCGCGACGGTTGACTCATCTTTACAGCAATTGAAAGCTTTTGGACGAGTCATACAATTATCTAAGGTCGTGTCCCGCTCAATTTTAGGGGCAGTCTTCAAACAAACTTGCTGCATAAACTAATATCGAAATATCGTGTGAAGGGTATTAAAGTTTCGTTCACATTGAAGTCTACGTTTTTTTTTTTGTCTTAATCCCTTAGTATTATAAGTTGCATTGAAATCTCTTTAGGACCGTTGGTCCCACAATATTTGACTCAATATGACGTGTTCTCCAGCAGGGACTGAAGTTCAACTTGTGCTAAAATTAAGAATTTTTTTTTGGCTTCCGAAATAATAGTAAGCTTGGTACAAATTCGACATTTCTGTATCGCTTCTTTGGAAGTTAAAATGTATGACAGAAACATTCATTCTCTCATTTGTGAAAATTATTATACGCAAAATTCGGCAATTCATTAAGTTCTTCTCTTTCATACAAAACATGTACAGTATCGATCGACGTCGATTAACTTAACGAGTATGTTCCTGGAAACGAAACATGTCTATTAAATAATATAATCAATTTTTTAAACTTTTGCCAGGCTCACTAAATTCAATAACATGAGCACATTGGAGACTTGGGGTTATATAAATTCTTAGTAAAAGATAGTTCAAAAATTACTACTCGATCCAAAGTCGGAGTCATAACTGAATTTGAATAAATATTTCATAGAATATGATATGATTTCAAAGAATATGTCAAAAGTTTTTGACTTGATTGAAAATACCTAATCACTTGTTTTTTCGGTTTGTCAAAAATTGACAAAGTTTCAAAGGTTGAGTGTTTACTTCTGAATAAAAACCCAATTTTTTGTCCAAGGCATTTTGGTTTTGAACCACAGTTCGATGTTTTAGGCATGAAACGCCAAAAAAAAAAATTCGACTTGAGTCGGGATTGTTGAACTTCTTACAGAAATTCACATATTATAAGCGACAATTTTATCTAAAAGAATTTCTTATGTAGTTTCACAAATTTCAGTCTAAGGACGAAGAGACTAACAGACGGACAAGAGTGCGACAAGTCGTGGCTATATCAATCACATCAACTGTTGGTAAAGGTTGACGGTATATTAAAACACAATAATCCTTGGCTGTCAGTGAATCCACTACGTCGTAAATCTTTTATTACAGCATGTGTGGCTAGAAAATATTAACTTACAACATTTCATACAAAGCATTGCTCAAAATAGGAGTAAAAAATGATTAATGCAAACCAAACATCAGTTGGCATTCCACCAGCTTTAAGTAAAAGGCGACAGAAAAAAATGAATATTGTCTATTGTAGTGGAGCTGACTTTATTCGGTTAAGTTATCATATTTCAAACGGAACACTTTTAATCCCAAATGTTTATAAGAAACAGAATAATACATGACAGACCATATAGAGTATATATCTTCTTGATCAGCATTTAATAGTCGAGTCGATATATTTAGGTCCATCCGTCTGTCCCTCGTTCGTACGTGGAACAACAAGATTTTCGAGACTTTTCAATGAAGATCCATCAATTGTCACGGCGCACACAAAGCTAATTCACTAGAATACCCAAGTAGAAGGAATAACTCACTTAATTAGGGGTTGGTGTGCTGGGCTTGGGACTCGCCACAATAAGGACGCCTCGGAAGGAACCCTACGATGACGAACCTCGCCAACTATATAAGGACCACGAATTACGGATATGCACCTGGAATATCCGCACCCTTAATTGGGATGGTGCAAATATGCAGCTGGTTGATGTCCTCGAAAGATACAAGGCTGACATCACTGCAATCCAAGAAATCCGATGGATAGGAAAGGGTTGCTCTCAAAAAGCATTCTGTGAAAATTTCTATAGCTGCCATGCGAGTAAGCACAAATTTGGATGTGGTTTTGTGGTGAGTAGGAAACTATGTGGCCTCGTCTCCAGGTACACGCCTGATGACAAGCGTCTTGCCGTGATACACATCAAGGCTAAATATAAGGCTATATAATTATATAATAATATAAGCCTGATTTGTGCGCACGCCCTGACGGAAGAGACGACGATGCTAAAGATGAGTTCTATGAGCGCTTGTAACGTCCGTTCGAGCGCTGTCCCAAACATGATTTTAAAATCGATCGAGCGATTTCAACGCCAAGATTGGGAAGGAAGGAATCTTAAGCCCAACCTTCACGACACTACCTCCAATAATGGAGAGAACCTGACAGATTTCAACACCTTAACATCCACAAGGCTACGGCTACGGAAGGCACGCATCGAGAGTGTTGAACGTGCGAACCATACGCGGTCCCAACATTGACTCTGACCACTATCTTGTCGCAGCCAAGGTACGCAATAGGCTCAGCGTAGTGCACGCCGCACGTTCCAACATGCAACGAAAGCTAGACGTCGGCAAGCTGCAATCAGAGCAGATCGCCGCAGCCTTCTTAAACACACTCTCCCGACTGCTCCGGGAAACCTCTCCGTCTTCTCGAGATATATGTGAGCAGTGGACACATATCACCCGCTCCATGGATAGGGCTGCCAAGGATGTCATTGGTTATACAAAACCTGTGACTAATTCTTGGTGCGACGTGGATTGTCGCATTGCTACTGCAGAAAAGAACGCTTCCTATCAGCGAACTCTGCAGTCGGAAGCAACGCGAGAGAGCGATATCGAGAGAAACGCGCCTTTTCAGACGCAAGAAAAAGGAGCAAGAAAGGAGGGAGTTTGAGGATGTTGAGATGTTACGTAATAGAAATGAAGCTCGAAAATTTTATCAAAAGATCAAGCGTCTGACTGAAGGTTTTAAGCCCGGAGTAACTTTTTGTAAGGATGACAATGGAAATCTGGTAACGGATGTATATGAATCACTGAGATTATGGAGGAGTCATTTTTCTAACCTACTCGGAGACTGTTTCTCAATGACACCGGAACCACCAGTTAATGATATCACTATTAAAGGTCCACCGGTCTATAACAAGGTCGATTCAGTTATTAAAAAGCTAAAAAATAACAAAGCGGCAGGCTCTGATGGGCTGCCAGCTGAGTTATTTAAGACCGGCGGCGAAAAGTTGGTTAGCAGTCTGCACCAATATGCAAAGTATGGTCCGATGAACGCATACCCAATGACTGGAATGTCAGTGTTCTCTGCCCTATCTTTAAAAAAGGAGACCCAGCTGTTTGCTCCAACTACCGCGGTAATAGGCTGAACCCATATACGGAATTACTGATGGGATCATATCAGTGTGGCTTTAGACCAAAAAGGTCGACCAGTGACCAAATATTCATGAGTTTAACAAATACTCACATTTGTCGATTATAAAGCCGCTTTCGACACGCCGATACGATCGAAGTTTTTCGACGCCCTGTCTGCACTAGGTATGCCGGCAAAGATCCTTTGTCTTTGCATGATGATGCTATCACACACACAAAGCGTTGTCAGGTTGGGGAAAAACCTCTCTGACCCCTTTGATACCAAGAGAGGTTTCAGGCAGGGTGATACGCTGTCGTGTGATTTATAATAAACTGATAAAATACATCTTACGCCAGTGCCCGTAAATAAAATTGTCGGGCTCTATCTTCCAATAGGAAGTGATGCTTCTTGCCTACGCGGAAGCTATTGATATCTTTAGAACACAGGAACGGCAAGTCAGCAAGGCGTTCTGAGAGATTGAAAAACTGTCTCGGCTCATGGATCTTGCGGTGAATGAGGACACGACGAAGTACTTGTTGTCTTCTTACACTCAGTTATCGCGTCTTAACCGGTCAGTGACGATGGAGAATTTCAACTTCAGTGTTGTAGAAAACTTCTTCTATCTTGGATCCGAGATAACCAGCAACAACAACGTCAGAGTCATTCGAAGAATCACGCTTGCAAACACATTCTTTTTCGGGCTGAGCAAGGAAATGAGAAGTTAAGCCCTCTCTCGACAGACTAAAATAAATATCTTTAAGCCACTTATACTCCCGGTTCTATTGTATTGTATATCATATGCACCGTGATTGA
Source organism: Leucophenga maculata (assembly GCA_035044805.1). NCBI lineage: Eukaryota > Metazoa > Arthropoda > Insecta > Diptera > Drosophilidae > Leucophenga > Leucophenga maculata. The sequence goes on along the minus strand of JAWNNP010002965.1, from coordinate 24,728 downwards.
GTCAGATGAAACAGCGTCTTTGAGAGGAAGATTTTTCTCAGGACTTTCGGTCCTAGTAGTGTCGGCGACTAGTTTAGGTTCCGTATCAACCGCGAGCTGTACGAGCTATTCGATGAGTTTGTCATAGTCCAGCGCATAAAATTCCAGCGGCTGCACTGGGCTGGTCACCTCATTCGAATGGATGAAAGAGCTCCATTTGGTGCACCAAAACCACTGCAAACAAATGCTTTACCTACTAATGCCGACATTGTTAAATATTGACAAGGAGTGAGTTACAATATGACAGTAGAGTCTACGGCTGCCAGTTCTGTTCAAAAATTGAGCTTCACAGCCGTGGAAAACACTGTAGCTTATCAAATTGACGCCCATTCTTCCAAGACTTCGATTCTATCTATCTATCTATCTATGTACGTTCCTTATATGAAGCTAAACCATCCAACTGATTGAGCTGAAATTCACAGACGAAATTCAGTTCATTCAGGAGAGCGTTCGAGTACATTTTGTTCAAAATCGGAGGGGGCTATGCCCCACCCCTATACAAGCGATAAACAAAATTCAACATATCTTTGCATCCATCTAAGGTACGGGGACGAAATTTATTACACATGTTAATTGGATCGGGAAAGTAATCAAGTTAATAAAAGAGAATAAAGTTTCGTAGTTTAAAAGATAAATAAAGTTATTTGATTTATCGGCTTTGAATATTGCTGGAAGAATTAAAGTACTTGGAGTCGAGTAGGAGGAGAATATATTGTGTAATGAAAATAATTTTTACTGGACGCAGCAAAGCGTGGCGGGAACAGCTAGAAAAATATAAATGCTCTTGGGTTACCTTGCTTCACTTGAAATAGTTTCAAATATTTTATTCATGTCTCTTACATAAAAGAATATACACTGCCACTTGGTGCACCTAAATAACTGCTGACAAATGTTCTGCCTACTAATACCGACATTATTAAATATTGGCACGAAATGAGTTACAATATGAATCTACTGCTGCCAGTTCTGATCACATTGAGTCCTTCTCTTCCAAGGCTTCGATTCCAGCCGATTTCCACAATGAGTCGCTCAAAAGATCAAACAGCTGCATGATTAATACTACGCACTTCTTAAATCTTATCCAAGGGACAAAGACACGACTGGGAAACAAATGAAGTACAATGATTTTATTGACCAATGTTTAACTCATTATTTGACATATCATCCTGCAAATGTGAGATGACACTGCATTGTTCTTGCGAAAAAACCTTTGATAAATGCATTTGTCCCACTCCGGTAGTTGTCAACTGCACTTGCCCTAAAAACAGAATGAAACTTCTATTAAAAGTAAAATTTCTTTTTGCTCAAAGACAACTCAGACAAGATAAGATTGGGGCGGTTGATGCAAACGAAGCAGAGAAGTCCTTTGAAGTTTATAATAATAAGGATGATTCCGACTTTTAGTCTCCACTTCCTGTGTCTTCTCAATCAGGTTGTTCAAAAACTTCAAAGCTTTGGCATGTGATTGCTTTGGTGTGTCTGACAGAGCAACACCTGCTATTACTTCTAACATACTTAAAGATCTAGGTCTAATTACTGATATTCTCGTTGATAGGAACAAAATTAGAAAGAGGAAGAGAGAGGAAGGAAAATGTAGATTGAAACTTACTGCATCAGAAAAAGTAATGGGTCATATGAACGGCGCGATGGCAGGACTTTTAATTAAATAAAAATGCAAATGATACCAAACTATACAAAAGGAAGAACACATTTCGGTAATCGAAGAGCCCCTGGCTCAAAGTAATTTTGTCATTTAGTACCTACCTCAAAAAGTAGAAAAGACACAGCATTCTGCATTGTAGACTGTGAAGAAATTGGAATATATGCATGTAACATTGTAGTGGTTGGGTCTGATGGTATTTCAACAAACACAGGTTGGAAAAATGGAGCAATCAAATATATAGAAATGCATTTAAGGAGACCAGTGCAATGGGCTATCGGTCTCATTCATTTCAAAGGAATCCTTGATGGGAAAACCAATGAGCCTCAGTCTTTCAGTGGTCTCCTCTTTTAAGAGAATTGAGTGCTCTCTTTCACAAATATTTCACGATAGAAACCTAAGAGAAGATCAGTGATACTTACATGATATTGCTACTGACATCGATGCTGGATCTTGTTCCCCAGATCTAGTAAATAGAGATTCAGGACCACTCTCGATTAGTTGTCAACAAACAGGTTTCTGAGATTGTACATTTCCCTGCGAAAGCCATCTGATAACCTCATTCAGATTCTAAGCTAAACCTCTGTGGTTCGAAATCATAACAAAATCTTCCATAGTCGACGGACCTACACATATTTTAGATTGTATAAAAAAATGCAGAAACTAACCTTCCATAATTCAGGCAGTAGTTCATAAATTCATTCAAACAAACGCTTTCTTTGCCCAGCCAGAAAATATTCTTCTCTAGATGGTGTCAGAAAGCATGTTCAAAAACTCGGACTTAATCGAGATCTAAAAAATAAAGAAGTTCCCATAAAGACACAAATGTTAGACACTTTTTGATTCCCAAAGTAAATTTTGAAGCTAATGAATATTTTGAATTGATAAATTGGTCTGTGGCAATACTTACCTGTCCACCACTTTTGGCAAGTCGTTCTTCCAATACAATTTGACAATTAATTACTAGCAAGGACAAACCAACATTGAATATAAATTCGTCAGATATGTGGAGCGCTGCGTTACACTTTTAACACAAGCCTTCTCAACAGTGTATGGGCCCGAGAGACGTGATGGGTTCATAAGGGCAACCCTCACCTTGTGCCTCTATGCCTAAATTTGATACTAAATCAGAGTTTTCTATTTCGCAACAGCTTTCTATATCCAATTTTGGTTCGTTGTTTGGGAAGAGTGTGCGTGGAACTCGCAGTGCAGCCACCTACCCGTAGTGATTTCTGAGGCGTACAAAACGGGCTGGCGAAGAGCTGCACAGAATGGAACGGGAGAGGGTAATTTTGGTTAACCTTGTGCCCCAAGGTCGTCTTGTAAAAAATTTAGAACATTTTAAATGCGCTCTGCGAACGGAAGATATGGTCCGAACAGAAACTTTCCCGAACTATTTCGATTCGATTCGGAAACATTTTTAGTTATCGCTTCGGTCGAATGAAGAGTGTACATTAGTCTACATAAGAACGGCAGGGTATTTAAAATACGTAAACTCAGTACTACAGCATTCTTTCTGTTACTTGTTAAAACAGCAAGCTCCGACATTTTAATTTAAAAAAAAAAATAATATAGCTAGCATCAAATAAGATACATCTTAAGCTATAAAAAATGTTTAAATTATTTCGAATTCCAAATTTGCGAAATCAGTTTTTACCTGTCGTCCATATTTCGCTTCGCGCTTATTCCGCACCAAAACAAAAATTTGGTCCACCAGAGGGTACTATTTTGAATGACAATAAACAAACCTTTGGAGATCTGAAGGATGAGGATCGCATTTTTCAAAATTTATATGGCAGACTTGACTGGCGGCTAAAAGGGGCCTGCATGCGAGGCGATTGGTTTAGAACTAAAGATCTCATCGGTAAGGGACCAGACTGGATAATGACCGAAGTGGCCAAGGCTGGTTTGCGTGGTCGAGGTGGAGGTGGCTTCTGGGCGGCCACGAAGTGGAACTTTTTGAAAAGTGCTGATTCTTGCAAACCAAAGATACTCATCATCAACGGCGCCGAGGGTGAGCCAGGCACCTGCAAGGATCGTGAAATTCTAAGACATGAGCCACACAAACTTTTAGAAGGACTTCTTTTGTGCGGCTTTGCCACTGGCGCATCCCGTGGAATAGTGTACGTTCGCAATAAGTTCTACAACGAAGCTTGCAACCTTCAGTTTGCCCTAGCCGAGGCTTATCGCTATGGTCTAGTTGGAAAAAATGCTTGCGGATCAGAGTTTGACTTCCATATTAACATACAGCGCGGCAGTCGTTACGTTTGCGGCGAGGAGACAGCTCAGATCAAGTGCCTAATGGGAGAGCAGGGACGCCCCAGACGCAGGCCTCCATTCATCTCCGAGAAGGGATATTTCGATGCGCCATCGTCTGTCGTGAACACTGAAACAGTATCGGTGTTACCAACAATTCTGCGTCGAGGTGGCAAGTGGTTTGCCAGTTTTGGACGCAGCTATAACGCGGGTATAAAGCTGTTTAGCATTTCCGGAAATGTTAATAGTCCATGTACAGTCGAGGAAGAGATGTCGACGCCTCTCAAAGAGCTCATCGAAAAGCATGCCGGCGGTGTTGTCGGCGGCTGGGATAATCTTAAAGTTGTGTTTCCTGGAGGCACATCAACTCCCCTTATCAACAAAAAAACTGCCGATAACGTACTCATGGATTTCGATTGTTTGGCTGGTGAGAAAAGTAGCTTGGGCTCTGCCGCTGTCATTGTGGTGAACCAAAAATCCGATATTCTTAAAGTAATGTACAATACGATAAGCTTTTACAAGCACGAGACATGCAAGCAATGCAACCAATGCCGCGAGGGAAGCATATTTTTGACTGAGATTTTCTCTCGTTTTGCTAAAGGCAACGCAGAAGTTGCTGAGATCGATTGGGTCGAAACTATCTCGAAGTGGATTCGAGGAGGAAACTGCATCTGTGCTCTAGCTGATGGACAAGCCGAAGTCGCTTCGAGCCTAGCTAAGCATTGCAGAAACGATGTTGAGGACCGAATTAAGAACTTTGGAAAGTGTTAGTGTTATATTGCTTTTGTTTTTTTATTTTATAAAATATTTGTCAATGAAGAAAAAGGACTATATACATATATACTTATTCAGATTTTGTGCTGAGTTCGAATGTTTCGTTAAAATTATTTAAAGACGAAAAAGCATAGTTTTATTCCAATTCCTTTTGTTTTTATTTTATAGATTTTTTAAAAACATATATTTTTTATTTAAAAATAAATAATTATATTAATATATTTGGTTCGAGGAACTCTCGGTTTTGTTTAAAAGCTGAGCTCAACAGCCAACTATAATTCAACAAAATTTTGAAAAATACTATTTCGAAGACGATCTAGAAAAAGCCTTGAAAATTGATCATCAAAAAAGGTACCCAGCGACACTTATCTGTGAAAAACTGCTGATTATTCTTCCATTGGTTCACACTTCCCATTTAAACTGAAAACAAGACATCTTTAGATAGATTAGTGGTGTTATTACTCAAAAGCAGGAAACCCGATGCTGCCTTAGATGAGTAGCTCTTCTTGATGAAATGTTCCATAAATTTTACGAATTTGGCTTTCTGCATCCAGCCCGAGACATTTGCATAGCCAACAGATCCGTCCAGATCATTTCTGTGAAAAGAAAAATGAAATTATATTTCTATTAACATTCATGGCAATCACCGTACTCAGCGTATCACATTTGACCGAACTTTCTTGCACCCTTAACTGCATTTCGAATCGGTCTTTTATATGTTCCACATATAGGCGAATAGAAGAATCTATAAACAAATAAATTTCAATATTTTTTAAAATTTTTTTTTTAATTTAATTTAATTTTTATCTCTTTCTGTGCGAACAATATTCAAATTTAGTTCGGAATCTGATGAACTATCCGGAATTTGCGTGCCAACTTTTTTTAAGTTATGCTTGAGTATCAATTCGCGAGCAGTACATGCATAGTTTTTCGTTAATATCAACTACTTTGATAGGTACAGCCATCATATCAGAATGAGCATGTTTTTTCTGTACACCATTTTCGGCGAGGTATTCTTCGGCGACGGCTTACTGAAAACTTATCTGAACGTGGCAAAAAAAAAACACAGTTAAATCACTTCGAACACCATTCGTTGTCATAACATAGACAATCGCATACTTGCACGATGTTGTGTCAATGGTGCCAGTATATGGGCACCGACACTATTCTGACATAACGCGAAGTACTATAATGGTCGATTGGCCGATTTAACCGTTAAAAATAATAAAGTAACCAAGAATTCCACTAATATATACCTTTTTATATTAAAAAAAAAATAATTCAATTCAATGAACGACGCTTTTACATTCAGCACATGCTATTTGGAAGGCACTCTTCACTATATATTCCTATATATAGTTTAACCCCAGTTCAGCCTTCCCTGTATGTCTTTCGGTTAATACCTATACTGCCTATTCTCTCAGCCTAGTAAATAGCCTCAAGAAATTTCACGAATTGGTTAATATTATTCCTAAAAATAAAAACAAGTCCTGTCTACTCGATTCCAAACACAAGGATCACGTTTACATTTTAATTATTTTTTAAAATCACCAGAAATAACAGGATACAAGGATAATATGATACTGGCGCATTCTTCCCTTTCGTTTTTATAGCAAGTTCCCAAAAAACATCAAAAACTTTTTATAAGCTGTTTTCAGTATACTTTTTGCAGTTACTGTCTGACCAGTGTGCACCGGAATAGGAGCTAATATTATGCTCTGATGAAATAAATAGTGCTTTTTGTGCTGAATTTAATATTTTTAGGCCCTGTACCGAAGGTACAAGAGCCTATTGGGTTTGTGCAAATGTATGTAACAGGTAGAAATAATGGTCGGAGACCCCCGAAAGTTACCCCCATTATGGTCAGGAGTGATAGAGGAGTCGATATAGCCATGTCCGTCTGTCCGTCTGTCCGTCCGTCCGTCTGTATGAACGAAAGGATCTCGGAAACGGTAATAGATAGACACTTCGTGTTTTTTGCATTCGACTAGGACTGCTCCGGAATTTCACAAGTTTATTTTAAAATTTTGCCCCTCCCCCCCCCTTCCCCAAAAAATCACCCCTTAGGGTAAAAATTTCTTCGGCACAAAAAATTAGTATACCAGTATAAAGTTAACGTCCTTCTAAACCAAAATCAAAAAAGTTCATCAAAATCGGATAATAATTGACGATTTTATAAGCAATTGAATTTGAACGACCCCCCTTTTCTTTTCATTCATATTCGCGCAGTGAGAAGTGGTCATGTGTTTGGTCATAAGCTCGGGAAACATTTAATGTGTTCGTTAGGCTTCCTGAACTGGTACAGGGCCTCTTACAGTCGGTTACGCCTGACTGTATTTTCTTACTTGTTCTTTAATAGGTAGATTTCCTGAAGAACAATAAGATTAAGTAACGTAAATCGAAACATTCCTACCCGTGGTTATTTAAAGTTCTTGCATTTGTTTCCCCGTACTGATTTTAAAATATGGGTGCGGTGCTTTCTAGTGGCCATATCGCATTCATTTTTACTAATGTTTTGGTGTTAGTCATAAAAAATTTCCAGACTTAACTTTCAAACCATTAACTATTCGCGCTCTATGTGACGAGTATAAAGGCCTATCAAAAATCACATAATCTTACGAACCTAGGTAAAGTTTACTAAGTCTATTAGTCTGTATGAAATTATTACTTTTAACTATGAACGAATAACCCGAAAATAAAATATCTTTAACGTAACAGTCGATTTGTGAAGCCCATTCATATTTGACGATTATATCATATTCCGAAAAAAAAACATTGTTTACTTATATATTAAGCATTCAAAATCATGTATGCACAACATTAATTAGAAGGATATAATTAAATCAATTAATAAGGTCTATGGCTTTGTGTCTACGGGTTATCCATAAATATATTGCATACTTCGTGATATCAACTATTCACACTAGCGGATAAGATACTAAAAGACAATCATGTTTCCAATACAAGAGAAAACAATAAAAAAAATTAAAAAACTTTTCTCCGCAAAAGGATTAACCAATTAAGAAATTTCTATATTACTACTAAAGAAAATGCAGCGAAGTTTTGCTTCATTATGTCTTGGAATGCTTTCAGTCAGCGCTCATCGTTAACAAAAAAGTTCGGACTGGAGTATTGAATTCGATTATTACCAATTACTCTTCAAACAATCAACAAAATCTTTGCAAAGTAAAATTTTGTAAAACGAAAAAATTATTCTTAATGAACCAAAGCAATTAGTTCATTATTAAAATGATGTTTCAATATCAATAAAATATGTTTTTTTAAACTTTTATTTACACATTTAGCTGCCTCAAGGTCATTTTCATTGAGAAATATATATATGAATTAATTTCAATGGATTCTCTTCAATTATATTAAAAATGATTTTAATAATGACTGAATTATCAGTTTGTTGGTATAGTGAATTATTCTGCAAGTTATCTGGCAGAAATAACTATTCATTAACTCATTTATTAAAATCTGTAAATATTTAAAACTGTTTTCAATTCATTGTGATGAGAGTTCGAATATATTCTACCGTCTGAACAATACTTTACTGTAAATTTAACAGATTACAAAACCCTGAACATTGAAAGTTGATCAATAATTTTAACAATGAACTAAATGTCAATATACATTAGGGTGTCCCTTATTTTTTAAAGTTTTTATTTTTTAACGCATAGGTCTTAGTTTTTTCAATTGTGCTAAAATGACTCTGAAATAAATTTGGAGAACGATTACCCGTGCCAACTTGCATCATGTTCATACAAGTTCCGTTGAAGTAGCGGCGCGTACTAGTTGTATTGTTTTACAATTAAAAATGGAAGTGGAATTAAGAAGCACTAAAAAGTATTTTCTTAGTTGGTGACGTCAACCATCAAAAAACTGGAGCAAAGTTACCGTCTAACCATCAAGTTCTTGTAGTCCTCATCTTCAAAATTCGCTAAGTTAAATTAACTATTAATGAAAGCGCAAATCTCGTCATTCGAATGTGCTTTATATGCTGGGAAAAAGCAAGAATCCCTGCCCGAGCCTTCCCCTAATGTGTAAAAAAAAACTAGAGGATCTTCCCCATGTGAGAAGAACATTCAAAACAATTTGGATAATTTATTCGATACAGCACACGCTAATATGCTTAGGAATGGATGTAAATAGAAGAAGATAAAATGTTTTTACAGAAACAAAGAGAACCAGGAAGTACAGGATGTTGAGCGGGTGTAGATAAAAAGTTAGCTGAGAAGGAAGAAAGGGCAAGACAGAGAAAATGAAAAGAAGAGAACAAAGACATGAGCAAATGTATTCCGAGAGTTTATCATCATCTAAAAGTACACAAGATTTTATTGAAATGCAAGGACATCCCGATCAACCAACCAGCTCTGATGAAACTTTGAGGAACCCTTGCCACCGACATCTCAAACGGTAAGTTCTGGAACTTCTACAAAAAGAGGAAAGACTTCATCACTCCTAAGTTAGTTGCAGCTTTAGATAGATTCCAAATAAACATAAGGGATTATTTCCATATACTTCAGGCTGTAGTAGAAGCACAAGATCTAAGTTGTGATGATTTTCCGATAAACAAAAAGTCTATTCAGCACATTCGAACACAGAGTAGAAAAGATAGAGCGGAATCTATTAAATTTAATTTTCAGAATAATTTGCCTGAACTGGTGGGACGAGAAATAATTATCTGGGCTGAATGTAGAAGTTCTAAGAAGAACGCCATTATTTCATATTATTTCGTTTAGAGAAAAAGAACAACTTTTGGTTGTGCCCAAACTAAAGAGCTCTTCCGGTCAAGAAGAACCTAAAGCTGTGTTAAAGGCACTTTATGACTGAAACTTCGACGACAAAGTACAAATAATGTGCTGTGACACTGCTGGATCTAATACAGGTCGATTAAAAGGAGTTTGTGTACTTTTGGAACAGGGAATTATTACTCTTTGCTTGCCACCATTACGTTTATGAACTGGTTTTAAAATATGTATTTGAAACAAAAATCCACCAAATCGCAATAACCCGATATTAAAAAAGTTCAGATGTAACTAGAAAACTATTAATCCTGCTGCTATTGAAAAATCCACCGACATCGTCGAAGAATTGTTGACAGTTTGTAATCAAGAACTGCAAAAATCCATTGTCCGCGACGATAACCGGGAACTGATTGAACTATTATTTCTTAAATTAAAATAAGACCTTCTGGAGCAACGCATTAAGCAAGGCTAGAGCTATTGACTCTTTGAAAATATGTTTGTTGCAATCTCAGTTTAAAATTACGCCAAGGACAAATGAGAACTTCTGGACGTTTGTTTATTCATTGCGGTTATACGAGTATATGTGAAACCATGGCTTGGGTGTAGTCTGGCGTTGAAGGCACCAAATTAAGATTTGCGCCTTTTAAAGAGGCTTAAGGAATATAAAACTGTTGACGAAGAGATCCCCAAAGCAGCACCGAGCAAGTTTAGTCAATATCTTTGGTATTTGTCAGAAGAAATTACTGTTTTATTACTCTTCGGTGAAGTTAATGAACAATCCAAGGGAAATATAGTAGCGAACTTACAAAGAGAGAGAGAGAGAGAGTTTATATGATTCTAAGAAGAGATACATTCCAAAGAAAGAAGATATGTCCGATTATTTGTATGGTAAGTGGGAATACACAGTTTTATATCTTACACCGTTTTTAATAAACGGTCTTGTCAAATGTTACAATAAAATAATTAAGTGATTTTGTGTCTGTCAAGAACAGAAATTTATTTTCTCGTTTAACAATTGATGAAAACTTCTTGAAAAACTAGTATCTATGTGGAAAGAAGATGTTGCCTATTTACAGGAAAGACGAAATAATCTTTCTTTTAGGGCAGTGAATGATACAGCTGAAAGAGCTGTAAAACTTTTGCAAGATTTTCATGGGGTATGCATTTCGATATCTGAAAATAAGGGACCCATATAAGGGACACCCTAATCTACATATATAAAAATATTTGTATATATGCTTGTCGTTTATAGATTCCTACACCATTTATCCGATTACCATACAATTTTGGGAAGTTATTGAGTACAATCCCGCTTAGAGTAAAGGCATAGAAAAATAATCCTGTTAAGTTTGGTCAAAATCAAAAAGGGCGATGCTCCACCCCCATACAAGCTATAAACAAAATTCAACATATCTTTCCCTTTATTTGAGTTCCAGCGATGAAATATACGAAATAGGTTAATGGATCTGAGAGAAGTAGAGAAGTAATCCTGTTAAGTTTGGTCAAAATCGGATGGAGCGATACCCTACCCTTTCATACAAGCGATTAATCAAATTCAACATATCTTTCCATCCATTTCAGGTACAGAGATGGAATTTGGTATAAATGTTAATGCAATCGGGAGAAGTAATTTTAAGTCATCGTAGCATGTCATGATAAACCAATTAGAAATGGAAAACAAAGAGTGGCGTAGCAACCCAAGCCTAGAAAATACATATAAAGTAAAAGATGCATAATCAAAATAGAATTAATCTTTAAACGTCAGATATGTGAAGTGAAATATTCTTTAGCGACCTATTCCAATTATGTTAAATTTACAAATTTAATGATGACAAATATGTATAAGTGTACATATTATTTTTCATTGTGGTGTATATCTTTTGTACCCTGTACATATATGGTAGAAGGGTAGATTAAGTTTGTAGAAATGTGTGTAACAAACACAAGGAGACGAGTTTCACAACTATAGCATTCAAATAATTACTCCAATTAAAATGTTGTTGTCTTAATAGCTATTATTTTAATGCAGCATTGTTTATTAGTTATTTCTCTTTGAATTATGTTTTAATATTGTATAGCAGAATCATTGATTTACCGCAAAAATGTTAAGTTTGTTAAATTATTTAAAGTGCATATAACAAGTGAAAAAAATAATAATTATGCCACGTGAAGCTTTTTTAAGCGAAGTAGAAAAAGGAAAAGTATTGGCTCTTAAAATGGAGAATTTTTCGAAGGAAAAAATTGCATCGAAAATGGGGAGAAGCCGGAAAGTTGTGTATAATTTCTTGGAAATCGAGATGAATATGATGAAAGTAAATCTGGAGAACCAAAAAATAAAAGCAATGTTCGCCAGCAAGAGAGAATTATAAATAAGGCTCTACCTTACCCTAAGTCGCAATCAAAGTATAGTTGGCGGGACAGTGTCCAAATTCACCGTTTCGAGATTTTTAGGGGTCGGTCCGAATATTAAACTACTTAGATTTTTGCAAAGTTTTGCGTAAAATTTGGAAACGAGTAGCTTTGAATACATAGATCGTATAATAAGATAATATTTATTTATTTTACGTTTAGGTCGTTTTTTGTGACCAGGGAATATGGAATTTGGATGGCATTGATTGATTTAACGATTATTGGACGTATCTACACAAAAAGACTTTGACTTTTTCAAAGCAGTAGTTTGCTAGAAGCAGTTTGATTGGTTGGGGTGCATTTCAAATCGATTGTTTTGCTTCAACTTTATGTGGTAACAAGACAAATGAAAAGCAGAAACTACATTTCAGTGGTGCAATGTAGTTTATTCCTTTATTCCCCCTGCGCATGTTAGTAAGGATACAGCAAAGTGCAATTTGAAAATGTCAACGTCATTAACAGGCTAGCATGCTCACCTGACGTGAAACAAATTGAAAACATTTGGGGAATTCTAGACAGACGGGTTCATGCCAACTACAAGTACTACAACAACTTGAGAAACTCAAAAGTTTGATTTTCGTAAATGTGAGGTAAAGCAGCCTCTAATTCTTTATAATTAATGTCCTATATGAATGAACGAATATTTAAATATTTCCAACATAAAGGGGAACAAATTAAATAAAATGCATTTCGATTTAAATGCTTTTTCAATGATTATTCGTTTTAAAAAAGGCTGGTTTAGCTTTTTGTGCAACAGTTTGATACGCTAAAAAGCGCATTTTTGACCCCAATTGAATTTGTTAACGGTAAATAGAATAGATGGACAAAACATATACAATATTAGAAAAAATTCAAAAGAGAATTAACTCATAAATTGAAATGAATAGTTCATATATTCTTGGTCTAGTCGGTATAGACATGCCCGCCTGGCTGTCCATATTACCAATGAGAATTTGCAAACTATAACACATATTTCAAGTTTGAATATTTAGTTTCCGTTAATATTCAATGTTTGCAGCAAATACCCCACCCCAAAAGGAGTTGGCACTTAACGTACAAACATATACTTTTTTTGAGTTTATAATCCTTATAAAGTATTCCATACCGGTCCAGATCTGAACCGCTGGAAATTGTTGACTTTATGGATTTTGTTACTAACAAATTTTTGTTAGTAATTCAGCTAGAAATGGCAACTTTCGTGTACTTAACGTTAATCCTAAAAAATTATTCGATAAAGATCTAAATGGGAACTCTAAGAGGTGTAGCCCTCATACAAAAAGTCGAGTCGATATAGACATATTCGACAAAATCCGTATCAAAATCGAGAATTTAAAGACCAGAAAGGAAAGAGCGTTCAGGATATTGAGTCCCTACTACCTCTTCAGATAATTAGTATTCAACGAAAGTTTGATAAAAGTTTGGTTTGTTTTTAACTTCGAACTTAACAAAATGTTTTAAATAAGTCCAGATCAGACAACTATCAAATCAAAAAAAATGCGAGAAAATATCAGAAGTTAAGGTTTCAATATTCATTTCTTCAATTATAATTCAAGGTATTGCTATTGCCGCCTTTCTATGCATAGCTTGATCGCTTTATTTTGATACTCAGCTTATTGTGCTCGTATACTACACAAATGCATACATATTTATACATATTAGCCAACAAACATTTAAATATAACTTCAAAATAATATTGTGCGCTTCCATTTATTAAAAAATCAAATATATATAGACTTCTCCGAAGGGCAACAGATCTAATAAGTAACGTTCATGTTTCTAGTAGCGAATCGTTCACAATGTTGAGAAAACTCAGTGTAGGATATTGGGTACATGTAGAGCAGCTCATTTAATGCTTCCACAAAATTCCCATCATTGCCATACTATCTGTAAGAATCAACCCCAGCACACTTCAGATGTGATTGTTCGAAGTGGTCAACAATGTAGCGAAAAATAGCCATTTAAGATAAATAACATAAAATATGTATTTGGAAAGCTTACGATAAAATTAAAACAAGTACGGAAATTACAGTCGAGCGTAACCGAAAGTTTCCCGAGCTTATGACCAAACCTATGACCACTTCCTACTGCACGAATAAGTGCCTTATAAAACATTTTTTTATGTATGAAAACAAAAGGGGGTCGTACAAATTCAATTGCTCATAAAATCGCCATTTATTATCCGATTTTGATGAACTTTTTGGATTTTGGCTTGAAGAGACGTTATCTCTATACTGGATATACTTTTTTTGTGCCAAAGAAATTTTTAGCCTTGGTGGTGATTTTATGGGGAAGGGGGAGGAGGGGCAAAATTTTAAAATAAACTTGTAAAATTCCGGAGTAGTCCTAGTAGAATGCAAAAAACACGAAGTCTCTATCTATTACCGTTTCCGAGATCCTTTCGTTCATACAGACGGACGGACAGACGGACATGTCTATATCGAAAAACAATATTGAATACCGGCTCTCAACAGCACCATGACTCCGGATTTCATCAAGTTTTAATTTTTTGTATCCTCTGCTAATTGCTGTAAAAAGTTTATCTCGATTGGTAAGTTGGCGAGTGTTTCGGATTCCCAAACATTTCCGTAGACACGACCTTTCAGAACTAACCAAATATCTTCCGCAAACAAATTGATGTTCTCTTGTTTCGAGTGTTTTACCAGCAATTTTGCGTAGTGTGAACCTGGTTTGTGTAGCCATAACACGTAGTTGTCAACATAGTTAGTTCTTTTATATCGAGTAAATACATTGCACCATCAATTGCAAATTTTGACACTTTCATATGATGTTGTGAAATTCCATTCGGACCGATTGCCAGCCATACCAAAGTCTTTTTTTATATACATATATTGCATTGAATTTGATTCGTTTAATGAAATATGTGCTGCACAATATTAAATTCTGTACATTTGTTTTACTTTAAAATAAATTGAGCAACTAGAATTTAATTTTTCTATATTTACTGACTTGAAATGATTTTGACAGCCAGTTCAAATCGCTCATCAAGGTAAGGTTTAATGAATGATGATGGCAACAAATTCAATGTTTGACGAAGCTTAATTCAAACAGGCTTTTAATAACACTATATAAAAATAACTGGAAGATCTACAACATTTATAGGGTCTCTGTAAAGAGTGTAAAGAGTAAAAAGAATCACGAAAAGAATTGCTGTAATATTCCCCTTAACCCATACGAAAAAGAGTATATTAAGTTTGTGGAAATGTATGTAACTGCCAAAAGAAAACGAGGCAAATCCCACAGAGTTCATATATTGTTGAGTTGATAATATCAACTTGATATAGACACGAGCAAGAAGAACATGGGACTCCACATGCGGTCATTGCCGCAAGGAAGGCGCACAAGCTGTTACTGGCTCAGCCCAAAATTTACCAGCATGAATCTTCGCCTGATCAGCAGGCTGACGTTGTTGTGGCTGGATATTTCGGATCCTAGATAGACGAAGTTTTCTAACATTAAAGTTGAAATTCTTCATCGCCACTGACCGTCCAAGATGCGATGATGGCGTGCGAAAACACAACAAATACTTCGTCTTGTCCTCATTCACCGGTAGACCCATCAGCGCACCTGCCTAAAACCTCTCTTGGTATCAAAGTGCTCGGAGAGCTTCTGTGCTAGCATCATCATGCTAAGACGAACGATCTTTACCGGAAGATTTCGTACGTAGTAATGTTGTGAAAGCTGTTTTATAGTCGAGCAATAGCTGTGACATTGTTAAACTTACGGGTCGTTTCTAGTATTTGTCTTATTGTGAATATTTGGTCTTTGGTCTGAAGTCACACTGGCATCGTCTTATCAGTGAATCCGTATATGGTTCAGTCTATTACACAATATGTGCGAAAGAATCTTATATACGATAGAATGGAGACTTATTCCGCGGTAGTTGGTGCAAACAATGTGGCTTCCTTTCTCAAAGTCAAGACAAAGAGCACTGAAATTCCAGTCATTGTGTATGCATTCATCGTACCGTATCTTGCATAAAAGTTGGTGCATACTCATGAATAACTCAGTTGGTAGCCTATCAGAGCCCACCGCTTTTTTCAGCTTTTTAATACCCGAGTTGACCTCGTTATAGTCCGATGACTCTATAATAGTGGCTTCATAATTGGTGCTTCTGGTGTAGTTTCTCTATCGAGGGTATTGTCCGCTTCATTCCATCCAAGAAGGTAAGAAAAATTATCGTCTTTACAGAAAGTTACTCCAGGCTTATAACATTCGGTCAGACGATTGACCTTTGGATAAAATTTTCGAGCTTCATTTCTCTCACATAACCTCTCAACATCCTCAAACTTCCGCATTTCGTGCTCCTGTTTCTTGCGTCTGAAAAGTCGTTTCTCCTCTCTCCGTTTCTATCGTTATCGCTGTCTTACAGCTCGCGTTGCTCCCGACTGCAGAGTTCACTGAAACAATGTGTTCTTTTCTGCTATAGCATTGCAACACTCCTCGTCGTACCAAGCATTAGTCACAGGTTTTGTATAACCAATGACCTCTTTGGCACCCCTACCCATGGAGCGAATGTTATGTTTCAACTGCTCACATTTATCTTGAGAAGACAGAGAGGTTTCCCGGAGCAGTTGTGAGAGTGTGTTTGAGAGGACTTGGCGGTTTATTCTGATTGCAACTTGCCGCCGACTAGCTTTCGTTACATGTTGGAATGTGCGGCGTGAACCACGTACCTTGCGTACCTTGGCTCAAACAAGACAGTGGTCTGAGTCGATGTTGGGATTATGTAACCTTGGCACGTCCAACACGCTCGATGCGTGCCTTCAGTCAATCAGAACATGATCAATTTGGTTGCGTGTTATTTGATCTGGACTCAGCCATGTGGAGGTGTTGAAATCTGGTGCTACTAAATACCATATTCCGACATGCGGCAATTATATTAGCCATTATTAGAGGTAGTGTCGTGAAGGCAAAATCTTCTGATGGGTCTACTTTCTTAATTTTGTATTGAAATCCCCAAGAACGATTTTGACTTCGTGTTTGGGGCAGCGCTCGTATAGACATTCCAAGCGCGCGTAATATTCATCTTTAGCATCGTCGTCTTTCTCTTCCTTCTTCAGATCACTTTTATGTAATGCACGTGAATTTTTGATTTTTTGTATGAAAAAAATGTTGTTCATGTTAATTTAGCAAGAAATACCGAATTTGGTCCATTTTACGTTAATCATAAAATGTTCCATGTACGTTCCAATTGAAAGAGGTTGCCCCAAGACGAACTTGCCGGCCTTTTTTGGTTTTTGTATGTATGGTATATTTTGAAGTGATTGAGTATAGCTTGCAACGAAAAATTTGTTGTATCTTACATTAATCGTAAAGAGATATCCCACACGGATCAAGATAGGAATACATTCCCTATACAAATTTGAGGTGCATTCGGGGTACAGTGTATCTTAAAGTCGAGCACAATTGACTGCAGCCTTTTTTCATATTTTTTCATTTTTGGTTTACTAAGTTGAGATGCGCACAATTAAACATCTTCCCTAGAGTCGCAATAATAACCGTACGCGAGGCATTGGCTCGGTACATGCCGCTGCATCCAACCACATCAAAACCGCTATTCAAAATTCTGCCCTTTCAACGACTATCAAGCATAAATTGCTATGAGTATGCTTTGCAAAGCACATTGGACTCTTTCATAGGCGCTCTGCATCCTTTCTGAATTTTGGTTGCACAACACACTAGGGAAAACTTCATGTTAAACGATAGATTTGCAAGCGGATGTAGCTCCAATTGGGAAAAGCGAGATTTAACGGCGATTTAATTAAAAAGTTTTCAGTTAATAAAAATATAAAACAAGTCCATGGACAACTTTCGTCTCAAGTGAATTCATACACAGAAGTATTTGTGAGCGCACAAACTGACATACATATATGAATGCACATACTCACTATTTCTGTAAATTGGTAGAGGTCAACTAAAATACATTTAAAGTATGACGAATGCAAGAAGTCAAATGATTATGTGTGGCTCATATTGGTGCACGAAAGTAATATTCAAGAGAACTGTAATACAAAAAAGTGTTAACCCCTCAATAGTACATTTTAGGAAACAATGCAGGGTTGGCACCCAATTACCTTTAAAAATGTGTTCTGGTTTTGGTAAAAGATATACGAGTTCAAAGAACTTTTTCTCATCCAAGTTTAAATAAAAAACTTTGAAGACCATTTTTAAATAAAAAAGGATAAGTATTGTAACATCCCTGTTTAATTAACTTTATTTGCTTTATTTGGTATTTTAATCCTACTTTTTTATTTTAATAAGCTACAATTTTTATTTAATTCAGTCATTCTACTCTTCAGAATTGAATTAGGCTCAAAAAGGCTACCCAAACTATTAAGGCACCTCCCGTTTCTACAAGGATTCAAAGCTCAAAGCTTGGACTCTGTATATTCTGCTTAGCAGCATTGAAATCTGTACTGATGCATTTCGAAGTAGAAAGGGCTAAAAATTTTTGTAGAATTTCATTGAAGGCTTCCAATATTAATAAGAAACCACTGCTTGATTTCGGGGTCGGCAAACCGTTATAGCTGACCAATATTTTACTGAACTATCCATCAATTTGATTGTACTTTTTTGATATTATCGACCTATAAATGCTTTACCTGACTGATTCATCCACCCCATTAAAAATTTCTTTTCATACAGAAATTTAGAAAGATGTATCTTGTTTGTATGGGCTTAGAAGAAGGTTTGCATATGGAATAAGCGAGTCTAAATTTTTAAACTTGAAGGCTTTATCTCTTATAGTCTCAGAGTTCTCGGATACCCAGACAGACGATCAGAGCTATTTCACCTCGACTTTTGATGTTCGATGCACAAACATGATGAACTAATGGAGAATATTTATACTTCATTGATCTGTTCTTCAAATCTTCAACGCATATTCGATTGCATCCGAAAAATTAAAAATGAGCTATAAAAATACATTGAAACCGCAAACAGACATCGACATAATTGAAATTAAAACTTTTGAAGTAATAAAAATTAATTGCGCATTCGCTTATTCTTTTTTCGCCACAGCCTAGATGACAAGAATGTTTTAGTGCCTGCATTATAATTGCACTATCTGTTGCGCAGCACTCCTGTGGCTAAATGGCACACTATCAATCAGTATCCTGGCATTTAAATAAATGTTTTGGCACGTCCACGGATAGCGAGTGTAGCAACGCAATACTACCTCGTATTGCGCTTTTGCTAGACATCGTTGTTTATATCAAATCGAGCATTATTTGACCACAGGCAGAAACATTTAACGTATCCTAACAGCATGGCCTACTGTGAAGCTGTCTGCCGGCGTACTGAGCATGGAAGCGCAGGACCACACTCAGTCAACAAACTTTCGGCAACATAAAATGTTGCTCAACATTGCTTCCGAGAATTCATTGGTGCCGAACATAAATTTCTCTTATACGAGTATGCGTGGCAATAAATTTGCAAAAAGTCACCGATAAGTAGCGATGTTATTTTCCATGTTTTATTGCTCATAATATAGCTTTAAATACTGTATTTAAAGTACTTAAAAAGATTTTCATACAATATATTGGCGGGAAAAATTTTTAACAAATTTTTTTTTTAATTTTGCTAAAATTTTAGGATTCAACTTTCTGGCACTTCCAATTTAATTGTATCTACTATATATTTATTTATAAATTGCTTACATAATTTTTTTAAGCTTTTATACTCTTGTCACGACTCTGAGTAATTTAGTCACAATATTTACTTAATTAAAACAAGCATCGCGGACCGCAGAATGTGAATAAGGCGGGCTACGTCCGTCTACCAGTCTGGAGATATGAAAACATTTTAGAACTAAAACAATAATAGTTATTATTATTAGTTAGTATGCACTGCGTCCTTAACCGCCCTGCACTTACTTTGGAAATTGCCAAAATACGTGTGCATGGTTAGGATTAAAGCTGTGCATTCACCCAAAATATGCTATGAAGTTTAGCCATCTTTAAACATATTCTAGATACCAATTTTTCATGTGTTTTCGGAAAACCTAAAAGCATTTTTAGATCTTTTATTATTGTAAGGATCGTTTACCGTGTCTTAAGCCATCTTAATTTTCCCCAAAAATATACCAGGCTTTATTCTCTTTTCTTTCAAGATCCCAAATATATCTGGTCCAATTCCCGAATGGCTCTGGATCCGTGAAATATAGGATGTCATCTTCTTGCCCAATTATCTGCATGTTCATTTCCTGGTATATCCACGTCACCGGGTACAAACTATAGAGTTATATTATTACATCTTCTTACGTTGTTTAGATTACATATGTATTCCAGAACCTACTTATCGAAAAATATTACATTGTTTTAGTTGAGTTTGGCTATTCATTCTATTACATAGATTTGTACTGATACTAGAGAATTTACCTTAGTGCGAGGTATGAAAACCCCTGCGACAGTTTCTACCTTAACATTGTATATCAGCGCTATACTGAGCCGCACTTTAGGATTTGTGATGTCGTTCTTCATACCTAGATTTTTTAATTATTACTATTGGGTTCTAACCCCTACTCGGTCGCTGCGCTCACTCATCAACCCCCGGCTCCATTGCTTCGCTCGTTCTGCACTTCGGCCATACCAGCACCACTCGCTTCGCTATTGAAGCCGTATAAGTGTGGGCGTAACTTCTCAACATCCTGAACTTACGCCTTTCTTGCTTATGTCTGAAAAGACATTTTTCTACTCTTCCATTCTCGATATCGCTCTATAACAGCTTGTGTTGCTCTATAAGTCTGGTCGCTTCGCTCGTAAAGCTGCCGGCATTAGGAGCTTAGGAGAGATGCGCAACTAAAAGTATGCAATAAAATATTAATGCTGACACGACGAACACAACGACGGTCCAAAAACAAAGAAATTTTTATTGGCAATCTGTCCTTAGGAGAATAAGGTTTTTATACAGCTTTTATAATAAGGCTTTGGTGCGCCTTTTTGGCTTCCATTCCGATGATGTCCACCCATGTCTCGTCGCCAGTTATTATACATTCCATGAAGGTATCATGTCTTCGAGGGTCTCCCGACCAACATTGAACGCCTTTTACTATTTTTAGCCAATTCATTTTCGAGATGGTTTAGTTTTTCTAAGTATTTTTTAGTGATATTGACTATTTCATCACTCAAAAATGTATGTTCAAAACCTAGTGAATGACATAATCGGCAATACATATATCAAAAAGCATTAACAATTCTGCGAAGCAAATTGTTTTGGTATTGAAGACTTATATCTATATTTGAATTACTTGTAGCGCGTCAAATTTGCATTGCACAAGTCCAGACTAGTTTTAGCATTGCTTTATATCCAATAACTTTGATTTATGGACTTAGCTGTGACTTTGTTCCAAGTAGTCAGTAGATTTTATGTGTTTAGTGCAAAGTGTGTTTTTTCGCTTTAATGTGTGCTTTCCATGTAAACCAGCGGTCAAGTCGTCCCCCAAGATACAAGACAGAATCACTTTGAGGTATGCAAATTCCATTGACTTGTACTTTTGGACATGAATCCCTTCGATATGTAAATGTGACATGTGTTGATATTTCGGCTATTTTTTACGCCAATCCTCTATTATATTAGGAAAGAAATAACCGGCCTAATGTATAGCATTCGTCAAGCATTCCACAGCCAAATCATTCTCAGTTTGGAAAGTGAGTTTCGACTAGAAAATGTGCCTTCTCCTCATCAGGATTCGTGAACGTTCCATCTGGCTTTTTCAGACATGAGCCTGAAAGTTTTTTTTTGTTTTTGAGTGATCTCTAAATATTTTAGTGGTTTCGAAAATTATCTCGTTTTGCTTTCCGTATATGTGTATTGTATTTTGTAAAACTGGTTGTACACAGCAGCTTCCGAAGAGCTTTTCTAAGTTTTTCTAAGTCCTTATTAACTTTCTTTGTGTTTGGAGCTTAAATGATATGCATCAATGACTGCTGCCATTATCCATTAGTTCTAGGTTTAGTGATGAGTGGATTTTCTTAAACATTTTTAAGTCTTATTGCTCTTAAGATGACTTTCGTAAATTTCACAATTGGTACGCCTAGGATTCCTAATAAATTTCCCAAAGTTCGAGACCCCTGCTATATCAGGTAGTATGGTCCTATGATCCGCTATATAGAAGGTTCATCTGATTCCCTCGAATTATTAACAATATAAGGAACATTGCGAAATGTGATGTCAAATACCTTCTGCCTAGCCGTAGACAAAGGTAGGTGTACTGCCTACCTTCAATACATTAAGTTAATTTTATAGGAGGAACTCCAGTAGATACTCGTTCTTTCTATTTGTATTTCTGCTTTGGGATCACATCCAATTAGAACTGGTAGGTTCTTTCTTTTACAATGTTGAACCAGTAATTCTATCTGCCTGCCTAGAGGATCGATTTGTCTGCAACGTAGCTAATGGCGATCACCACTTCGCGAAGGATTCCGCCGATATCTAATATTATCTGGTTAGCAGCCAAGACTTCTGTTAAGAATTTTGAAAGAGAAGTTATGTTCTTATCAGTGCGCATTAAGTTTTTTTCAGTATGATTAGACCGTTTTACTGTCGACAAATTAGTATACTGACGCAAGTTCTTCGAGCAACCGTAGACTATTTTCGCGAAACACATCCTAATCAAATAAGAAAACCTCTTAACGTGGTGTCCGTATGTCTGGTTATCCAGCTGAACATCAAGAACTGGGAGACAATAAAATATAGATCCTTCAAGCTTGGTCATTTAGATTCTCTTATTCGGTCTTCATATAAGAAAAAAAATTTTGTATTTCTTGTATCTTACTCTAATCTCAATAAAATATTCAATACGGATCCAGATAGGAGTATATCGCCCATACAAGTTTAATGAACAATAGAAGTACAGTGATTCTGTCAGCCGATCACACTCGATTATAGTTTATTAGGTATAGTATATTTAGTTATACTTAGTTACAGCTCAGTTTTATTGATTAATTTTAATAGCAATTTGTAAAAAGACACAGAAAGAATTACGAAATAAGAACGATTCAAGAAAAGAAGAGCTGAACTACGAATATGGAATTCATCCGCTGGAGGCCAAAATTAAATGTATGGAATTGATATCGAAATTATGGTACTCACTTTCGAGAGATGGAGAAACTTTTGACGAAGGCACACAACACAGAAAAAAAACCAAACCAATAAAAAAAAATTATGCGAGATGAATTTTTCAAAAAGCTGGGACTAACAGTGTAAATACGGTAATAGTAACGATAGAATGATGAGATAAAAGCCCCAAAAACAGCCTAAAAAGGACCTAAAAAGGTTGAGTGCAATCCTTAGAATTTAAATTGTTAGAAAATGGAAAATGTAGCAAGATTAGGTGTATATGCCTTAAAAACGGTAGAACTTTAAATTTTAATGATAAAAATGTAATTAAATAGCAATGGCTAGCAATAGAAGAGTTGTTAATAGAAATCCAATAAGGCAGAAACAAAGGTTGTAAAAACTTTTACCGAAGGTACAAGTTATGTAAAAGTCCAAGAGCCCCCAAAGTGACCCCCATTGATTAGGAGTGATAGAGGAGTCGATATAGCCACGTCCGTATGTCCATCTGTATTAAAGAATTTAATTTGTATTATTCCAATCA
This sequence comes from Leucophenga maculata, assembly GCA_035044805.1. NCBI lineage: Eukaryota > Metazoa > Arthropoda > Insecta > Diptera > Drosophilidae > Leucophenga > Leucophenga maculata. The sequence goes on along the minus strand of JAWNNP010002965.1, from coordinate 1,219 downwards.
AGTTTGGGCCCTTGCGTAAACCATGCGTGCTGGAACTCATCAATTCGAATTAGGTGACCAGCCCAGTGTAGCGGCTGAAATTTTGTGCGTTGCGGAGAATCATACCAAACTCTTCGTCGCTGGTTTGGAATAACAGCCCATCAGAGCCTGCCGCTTTTTTATTTTAAGCTATTTAATAAACGAATCATTTCTTTAATATGCGTGTCATTTCTATATACAGGGTGACAAGAAATAACCCGGACAAATTTTGATGCAATCGATTACAAATGTGTTATGGTGCAGCCCTTACAGAAATGCATTTATCGATAGCTTGTACTTTTCTGAAACAAATGTATTTACATTTTTGTGATTTCCATCAATTTGATATTTGTTTCAGGATGTCTAACAATCGTTGTGCAATTTTAAAACTGTTTCAACAAGGAAATTGCCAATGCGACATTGTTCGTTTGCTCGGCATACCAAAAATTAACTTCATCTCAAGCCCTACAAGCTCCAAAAAGTGCAGCTTCTTACGGATGACAATAAGCGCGTGAGACTCCAAAGATGCCGTCAGCTGAAGCGTCGGGCCGCAGGTCAAAAATGGGAGTGTATTCTCTTCACGGACGAGAAGATATTCACCATCCAACCGGCGCACAATCACCAAAATGACAGAAGCTGGTCAGCTGAAGCTCCAGGTACCTCTGCAATAATCGAGCGCCGTCAATATGAGCAGTCTGTAATGGTTTGGGGAGGAATATGCGCCACCGGCAAAACACCCCTTGTTTTCATCGAGCAAGGGGTCAAAATCAATCAGGAAGTGTACCGCCGGGACATTTTGGAAACTGTTGTGCTTCCTTGGGCCCAGCAGCACTTTGGTGATATGAAGTGGACGTTTCAACGGGACTCAGCGCCAGCTCATAGAGCCAAATTGACTCAGGACTGGTGCAAAGCAAATTTTCCGGACTTTATCACATCCAGTGAATGGCCACCTTACTCGCCAGATCTCAATCCGATGGACTAGAGTGTGTGGTCTGTTTTGGAGTCCAGGACATGTGCTAAACGCCACATAAGTTTGGAGGTGCTGAAGCAATCATTACTTCAAGAATGGGATCGATTATCGGAAGAAGACCTACGGCCCATTGCGCTAAATTTCCAGAAACGTTTAGGGCTCTGCATCGCAGCCCAAGGAAGCCACTTCGAAACCGGCTGAATACTATGTTTACATAATAGCTATTTGATA
>JAWNNP010002964.1:0-18603 GCA_035044805.1 Leucophenga maculata | reverse complement strand
TTTCGCCTTCTCACGTTAGCCCTCCTCTGAACAGCTGTTCAGAAGCTACCCAGGAGATACGTGTCCTAGCGGACGTGTGAGTTGCTTGGACCGTTTGTAGCAAGAATCATTGTTGGCCATTCCCAAGTGAATGGCAGTCAACAACTTTTCTCACAATGTGAACTTGAGCAAACGAGTCCCAATCTCCCAGGAAGTGTATTGGTAGGCAAGGCTACATGAAGAGATCATATCAAGAAAATTATTATCGATGAAAAAGAATTCGCATTAACACAACTGAAGCCCACAAAATCAATACACCGGGTAAGAAGCTCATACGTCAATTGCGTAACCAACTCAAAGATATCGAAAAAAGAACTAAAATCTAAAGTGCAGACAACGAAGAGGTCTTCTTTATCAGTCAATTTATCGAGTTCGACAATCGCTGGTGATGGCGTAAAGTCAGAACAAGATCTTCTTGCTTTCGAACTATTAAAATCAACAAAAAACTCCACCGAGAAACATCCAATCACCATCAGAAAATTAGAAAGCAAATGCTGCAATTTCACCAGCCAAGATACGCAGACTGGGACTATACCAAGCAGCGTCTACTGGACAACTGGACTGTATGCAATCTGAACTTCCATGGTCATATTTCGAATCATCGCAAGTTTAATGCCCATTTTAAGTTGAAGAAAGTCTTGCATCCCAAGTGTATCGAGTGCAATTATGATTTCGCGAAAAGCCAGCTAAGGGTGCTATTGCTGCCGATGATGAAACTTCTGCTGAAGTAAGGAAAGAGGTTGCAGAAGGTGAAGCCGATGTTGCTGCCGTTTCGACCAAAAATAATGATGCTGACGCTGCTATTGCTGATGAAGAGGGATCAGAAGAAACTACTACTGGCTACTACATTTTAATAAAATCCAGTTTTGTTTATCTTCAAACTAGACAAGTCAAGTTCCATGGAATTTTTTTAAGTAAACCCTTGGTTAGTCTCTTTAATAAGTCAAAAATTAATCAATTCATAATATTTTAAATATGCATTAATTGTTTCTTCGACATCATTTTACTTTCCGATTGACGATGTACACTTTTTCACCGCTGACATATTCGTACCTACCAATACACTTCCTGGGAGATTGGGACTCGTTTGCTCAAGTTCACATTGTGAGAAAAGTTGTTGACTGCCATTCACTTGGGAATGGCCAACAATGATTCTTGCTACAAACGGTCCAAGCAACTCACACGTCCGCTAGGACACGTATCTCCTGGGTAGCTTCTGAACAGCTGTTCAGAGGAGGGCTAACGTGAGAAGGCGAAAGGTGCCCCCTCTCCTTAATAAGGAGTAGGTGCGGTGGGCTTGGGACCCGCCACTTTAACAAAAATAAACCCCCAATAAATACGAATAGGAAGCCTCGGAAGGAACACTATGATGTCGACCCCTACAAACAATATAAGAATCACGATTTAAGGATATGCACCTGGAATGTCCGCAGCCCTAATTGGGATGATACAAATATCCAGCTGATTGATGTTCTCGAAAGATGCAAGGCTGACATAACCACAGTCCAAGGAAACTACGTGGCCTCGTCTCTTGGTTCACGCCTGTTGACGAGCGTCTAGCCGCGATTCGCATCAAGGTTAAATATTTTTATATTAGCCTGATTTGTGCCCACGCCTCGACGGAAGAGAAAGACGACGATCCTAAAGAAGAGTTCTATGAGCGCTTGGAACGTATGTACGAGCGTTGTCCCAAACACGATGTCAAAATCGTGCTTGGAGATTTCAACGCCAAGATTGGGAAGGAAGGAATCTCCAATAATGGAGAGAGGCTAATAGATTTTGTCGCAGGTCGGAACATGGTAGTTATAAGTACCACATTTCAACACCTTAACATCCACAAGGCTACACGGCTGAGTCCTGATCAAATAACACGTTTTGATTGACGAAACGCACGCATCGAGTGTGTTGGACGTGCGAACGTTACGTGGTCACAATATTGACTCGGACCACTATCTTGTCGCAGCCAAGGTACGCACTAGGCTCAGCGTAGTGCACGCCACACGTTCCAACATGCAACGCCGCAGCCTTCTCAAACACACTCTCCCGACTGCTCCGGGAAACCTGTCCGTCTTCTCGAGATATATGTGAGCAGTGGAAACATATCACCCGCTCCATTGATAGGACTGCCAAGAATGTCATTGTTTATACAAAACCTGTGAAGAATTCATGGTACGACGAGGAGTGTCGCAATGCTACTGCAGAAAAGAACGCTTCCTATCAGGGAACTCTGCAGTCGGGAGCAACGCGAGCTGTTAGAGAGCGATATCGAGAGAAACGCCTTTTCAGACGCAAGAAAAAGGAGCAAGGCGGGAGTTTGAGGATGTTGATATGTTACGTGACAGAAATGAGCTCAAAAATTCTATGAAAGGGTCAAGCGTCTGACTTTCTGTAAGGATAACAATGGAAATCTGGTAACGGATGAACAGGAATCACTAAGATTATAGAGGAGTTATTTTTCAAACCTACTCGGAGGCGATGAAGTGCACAATACCGCCGATAGAGAAATGACACCGGAACCACAAGTTAATGATGGCACTATTGTAGAGCCACCGGACTATAACGAGGTCGATTCAGTTATTAAAAAGCTGAAAAATAACAAAGTGGCAGGCCCTAATGGGCTACCAGCTGAGTTATTTAAGACCGGCGGCGAAGAGTTGGTTAGGAGTCTGCACCAACTTCTATGCAAGATATGGTTCTCTGTCCTATCTTTAAGAAAGGAGACCCCGCTGTTTGCGCCAACTACCGTGGAATAAGTCTTCTTTCCATTGGATATAATATTCTGTCGCGCGTATTGTGTAAAAGGTTGAAGCCATATACGAATTCACTGATAAGACGATATCAGTGTGCCAATCAGACCAAAAAGATCGACCAGTGACCAAAAATTCACATTACGCCAAATCTTGGAAATTACCTGTGAGTTCAACAAAGACACTCACCACCTATTTGTCGATTACAAAGTCGCTTTCGACACGCCGATACGATCGAAGTTTTTCGACGCCCTGTCTGCACTAGGTATCCTGGCAAAGATTGTCCGTCTTTGCATGGCGACGCTATCTAACACATAAAGCGTTGTCAGGGTGGGGAAAAACCTCTCCGACCCTTTTGATACCAAGAGAGGTTTCAGGCAGGGCGATGCTCTGTCGTGCGATTTTTTCAATCTCTTGATGGAATACATCCTACGCCAATGCCCGTACATCATAGAGTATGTCGGGCTCGATCTTCCAAAAGGAACTGATGCTGCTCGCTTACGCCGATGACATCTATATCATCGGCACGCAGGAACGGCAGCCGCAGCAAAAGATCTCAGAGACTGAAAAACAGTCTCGGCTCATGGCTCTAGCGGTGAATGAGGACAAGACGAAGTACTTGGTGTCTTCTCGCACTCCGTCAATGCGTCATGGACGGTCAGTGACGATGGAGATTTTCAACATCAGTGTGGAAGAAAACTTCGTCTATCTTAGATCCGAAATAACCAGTAACAACAACGTCAGCCTGGAGATCAGGCAAAGAATCACGCTTGCAAACAGATGCTTTTTTAGGCTGAGCAAACAAATGAGAATTAAAGCCCTCTCTTGAAAGACGAAAATCAAGATCTATAAGACGCTGATACTTCCGGTCCTATTGTATGGCGCAGAGGCATGGACCGTGATTGAGTCGGACGAGACAGTGTTGAAAGTCTTCAAGAGGAAGATTCATCGAAAGATTTTTGGTCCTATTAGAGTCGGCGACGAGTTTAGGTCCCGTATGAACCGCGAGCTGTACGAGCTATTCGATGAGGTTGACATAGTCCAGCGCATAAAATTCCAGCGCCTGCACTGGACTGGGCAACTTATTCGAATGGATGAAAGAGCTTCATCACGCATGGTTTACATGGGGGCCCAAACTTGATTTTTGGACGCCGAAATATAGGACGACCGGGCACTCGATGGAATGACCAGGTATGGAGAGAGATCTCTCCGTACTTGGCATTCAGAACGACTGGCGCCAGCGCGCACAAGACTAAGAAGGCTGGCACGCCTTCCTAGACGCGGCCATGACCGGTAAACGGTTGACGGCCACATAAGTAATACACTTCCTGAATGGTAGAATAAAGTTTACCAATTCGGTACATACAATGAAAACAAAAAAAAAACGCACTATTAAAACACAAATTTTTATCTATTGTATTTGATAAAATACATGTGATTTTTATTTTAGCATAGTTATTAAGACCCTTAGTTCAAAGTATGCTAATATTTTTTAAATTTTTGTTCTCTTAATTAGAGATAAACTCTCAACGGAGTATAATTAGTTGCGCGTATAGGCGTATAGTGGTTAACCGTATAAGTGTTAAAAGCAAAGCGTGTCGTTTACTTAATTTTATTTATATATTATACTTAAATTTTCATTATAATTTTTTATATCAAGTATGATTCAACTAAAACATTACACATGGTAGGTTTATATTTAATTCAAATCTGCAACGTGTCTTGCTTGCGGTAGGTCAGCTTGTTAGCGTTTATATATTTACACTTTTAAATAAGTTTTTTTTTTTGTGAATACAAATAAAATATAAAAAAAAATTATAAGAGACGATTTGAGCTTTAAACTACTTATTTCAACAAAACGAAATAATTTAATAACAAACGCCGAAGGATAAATGTAAAAGCTGCAATCAATTTAAATGGAAACCCTTCTCTTTTGTAGCAGTCAGTAAACGCTCCTTCATGACCTGTTCAGTCTGATAATCGGGGAGTTTTAGATAGTGCACGCAAGTATTGACCGATGGGTAACTGCCTTCACCTGCATCAACCTTTCGTACAACTGTGAGACGTGGATGCAAATTAGCTAATCCACCTGGAGGCAAGCTGCTGCAGCCTGTAGTGAATTGAAGAAATGCCTTTCGTTCCGATCCATTCATGCTCAGCAGGACGTTAACAAAGCGTAGAAATCCGGGGCTAAAAATATTTTAATAAATTTATTTTACATTTTATGATAACATACATCATCAGCGTATAATGAGTGTTAGCTGTCAATCAATTTGCCATGCCCATTGCCATTACCCATTACTGTAACCCATTACCGTCATCCTAAAATTTTCCCATTAAAAATTATAATTTCCCATTAACATTTAAAAAAAAAAAAAATTCAGGTAGACCACCCTTTTCACTTAGGGGTATAAAAAATAGATAACCTTTTCTCAGACCTCTATCCTTATCAAATTTCATCAATCGGTTAAGCCGTTTCGGAGGAGTATGTAAACTAAAATTGTGACATGAGAATTTTATATATTAGATATATAATCCGAACAACCGATTGAACTGAAATTCAAAAACTTCAGGTAGGTCACGAAAGTAATCCGGTTAAGTTTGGTTAAAATCGAAGCGGGCTATACCCCACCACCATACAAGCGATACAAAAATTTCAACATATCTTTGCATCCATTTGAGGTAGAGAGATGAAATTCGATATATTTGTTAATATATTTATATACATAGACATGTTTATATATACATGTAAGTTCTACGATGCGATTATCTGGTTCATGCAAATAAAAGCATCCCTAAATTCTGTTATCGGAAAATAAGCAATAACTTCTACTAAAAACGCTGTTTAGTTGTGCATGCATAATAAATACTTTAGATACGAATGCGAATTCAGTGTAGTACTTCTGTTTTCCATTGTAGCAAGCTCAACACACTGGTTACGGTACTCCTAATCATACGTTATGCTCACCTGTCTTTAGAGAATCCTAACTTTGGTTCGGTATATGTCATTAGATCTTCACGTGTCCATTGGGGATGTTGTTCGCCACAAATCATCATACGGGCTTCGGCTGGGCTAAATGCAGCAAGCTTTTTTAATGGAAAAACTTCGCAGAACCCTTGGTAAAATGCTTCCATTTGCTTAGCAATTCCATCTTGTAATAAAAAGTTCATAAGAAGATCACAGTACTCCTCTAAGTTGTTAATGTTCACGTCAATCGATGCTCCATTAGGAACCAATTCGGCATATGAATAGCCGTAAACTGAGGAACTTGGTAAGTATGTGAACGTTAAAGCCAAGTCTTCCAGATTTACCTCTAGATCAGTTCCATTGCGCAATTTGATTTCGGCAACTGCTTCGCAAATTTGATCGGGCGTAAGACTTCGATCAGCTTCTATTGCCTGCTTACGAGCTAGGAGATCTTGAAGCGTTAGTAAAAAGTTGTAACGTATTGGATCGATTTCTTTTATATTGTCTATAGAGAGAATGCCATCAAACCAAATATTTGAATGATGTTCAGTGCTTAAAAGTTTCGAACATGATTCCGCCAGTTCTGACTCTTCTGATACAATAGATGAAAACATATCATCTGACTTAAGAGCCGTTCTCAGCTTTTTATCGTTGCGTGAAAAAACTCTATTGTGGCATAGAAGCTGTAGGAACGAATTCGATAATGGTAGATCAACAAGACGCATGTCCTGTAAAACTTTGGCTAAAAATACACCAAGAAACCAAAAATATGTCGATGCTCTTTCACAAACTTCAGAATTCTGTGGAAGTGGTGCTGGAAAAAGACCAGTCTCTCGTCTGTTTACGTAGTAGCCAATAGGTTTGGTATTATCTCCTCCTGTCTCTTCGGTAAAGTCACATGAAAAAGTGTCCTGTTTATTGGTGATGTCATTGTAATCATCGTCGCATAACCACATGCACAGATCCGAGCGCTGAAGCTCTGCTGCAACCTACAATAAAAACAGAATTTTTATATTTAAGTGACCAAAAATATGTATAATTTATATTGTCCTACATTACAATTTCGAGTTCGTAATTACTCATAAATGTACAGCAACCATCTTACGAGCTGCTCGGGAGCCCACACAACACTTTTGTATTTGTTAAGAAGCCAATAGGGTTATATGTTATATAGACGTCCATTAGAAGCCTCTTTATTTACTTTTATGCTGATATTGACTTAAATGTAGATGATTTTCATAAAAACCATAAATTGTCGGTGAGTTTGTTCGGGGGCAAAAATAAGTAAGAAAGCCTTAGTCCTGTACGTGGACATCTGTCATATCCAGTCGAAATTTTGGTATTTTTAGAATCAACGTGGAAAGTTGTGATATACGAGCAATATTTGTGTTTTGACAGGTTTAGACGATGCCAGATATCTGATGCACGTATTATATTGCATAAAAAATAGCTTCAAATATATATAGTAAATTTATCTAAGAGTGATAGCCAAAGCAAAGGAAACTGTTAAATACTCAGATTATTGAAAGATATCTGGCACTTAGCTTTATTTGTAACGCTCATGTTTAAAAAATTTGTTTCTGAATGTTTTCGCAAAATGTTTTGTTACGATTTACGATGTGGCTTATCCACACAATAGTGCATCGATCTACTTTTGGCGATGAAGCTCCACCGTCTACAAATGTAAAACGCTGGTTATGGTTTGGTTTAATTTCGAATTGTAATATTTAGTTCAAAATCGATTTCCGATTACAGTTAGATTTCAATGAGTTTGATTTTACTTTTAGATTCAAAATGTTTAGTTTTGACGTAAGATTCAAAGGATCCAATGTAATCTCGCTCAAGAAATCGCAAAATTAGAAATGGGATTGTTAATGCAAATACTTAAAAATATACTTTACAACATTCACATTGCATGATTTTTAAAAAAAATTTATATTTACCAAAGCGTAAAATTCAAGAGTTGGTCCTAATCCAGTACCTTCCTCTCCCAAGAATTCAACCTCTAGAACTGATTTCCGGTTGCAATGTATTTTCATTACTTGCATTGCCCATTTCAACAACTCTTGATTGCGAGGGACTTTCACACGCTCATGTTTAAGTCGTCCTACACGAAATTCATGCTGATCGTCACGTCTTGGACTGAGACTTGGTATTCGTTGGCGTTCCAGAGAAACATCACGTTGGGACTGCAAACATACAATGCTTCTAGACGCTCCGAAGGCTGTACAGTTAAAATATAATTGACGGGTTTCAAACGGAAATAAAAAGGGACACGATTGATTTAAATCCTCACACCAAGTGGGCAATGCATTGCTGGAAAGTACAAGTGGATCTTGGATTTGTTGTTGCAGTTTATTTGTGATTTTTTTGCTCATGAAAAGGTCCGCAGACAATTCAAGCGCTTCTAATGGCGACGATATACTTTCTTCTCCGTTATTTTCTCCAAATCCACAAGTTTGATTAAGGGCGTTTATTTGAGTCAGCAGTTCGAGAACGTCATCCACAGAGCATGTAATATTATCGTTTGTGGTGAAAGCAACTCTTATTGGAGAGTTCGGAGATAAGGTTGAAGCCCCACTTTTTGATGATATTACTGGAGTAATAGGACCATCGTCCGATTCAAGATTTACCTGTTCCTGATCCTCCGATAATACCTCACGATATACAATTGTATACGTGGGTTCCCACACTTTACGAGACTTATCTGATTTATTTAGCTGGGATGCTTGTAGGAGTTCTTGAACTGCTCGAAATATCGTCCATTCATTATTATCCAGTTCAATTTCAATATCTGGCACACCACAAATGCCAGGTCCTCGCAAACTAAGCGACAGTACAGGCTGATGTAAGGGAATGTGATCCAAATGTTGTTGCGCAGTAATATTTGATCCCGGTGCAGGAATATCCAAATCAGTGGTTTGATTTACATTAGTTCGACCAGGTCGAGGGTCAAAAGCTGGTATTAAAGCAGAAAACTGTCTTTTGAGTACAAACTCGTCGTCCCATGACTTCCGCTTGCTTACACCTGCTAGTCTATTTTCAAGTGCTTCGTCATCCATAAAAGTGAGTAGGTTTCGTGATACCATCACTTGAAGAAGTGTATTCTAAAAATAAAAATTTGTATGATATAATGTATTTGTAGTGATATCCGTTTCAATTTTGGTCTAAGCGTATATACATAGTTTCATCCCTGTAACAGACATCGATGCAACGATATATTGAATATCGTTCATCGCTTATTTCGATGATGATGCAGATATGATCAATTTTGTTTATCGCTTGTACGCGGGGCGGGTCCATACCCCTTCCGATTCGTACCAAAACTTGTTAATAGTAGCTCAAATGGATGCATGTTACATGGGACATGCGGTATCGCTCCCTCCAATTTTGGTAAAAAAAAAAAAAGTCTCATCTATTTCTATACTAAAATTCATACAAATTGGTTCAGTGGTTTATGTGTGAAAAGTCAATTTCACATTTTTAATATTCGTACGGATTGAGTGTCACGTTTGGCATCGCCCCTTTCGATTGCAGACAAAATTATGTTTTTACTTCACCCGATCGTATTAACATTAATTTTGCTTCTTGGTCTTCTTCAGTTTCTTGTGACCTACTTAGAATGCGATTAACATTTTTGCTATACTGAGTCAGCAGATTAGACCTTTTTCTAGGTTTTTTAACATGATTAACCTTTGAGCCGCGTTACAGATCTAAAAAACTGATATATGGTTTTATAGACACGTATCGACGAAGCAACAGAGAAAGGTATACTATAGGTCTACGATAACATATTTATTAAGTAACAAACTAACTAAAGTGACATTATGTGTAACAATATAAGAAAAAACTACTTACTCCAACTTCCTCGTATTCATCTTCATTTTCCTCATCATCGTTATCTTCATCCATATCATCATCGTCATCCAAATCGCCAAGTAATGTTGGTGCTCTGCAACTTTCCAAAAAGTCTTCCAATGAAACCTGCTCGCTATCGCTTGAAGTAGATGTAAGGCTCATTGTAAGTGTTGGATTTATTGATGTTTGTGGCTGTTGCGACGAATTGGAGTTAGTAGTAATATTTGAAGGCGCTACGTTTGCTACAATTGCATGAAATTTCCAGAAAGGAATATTAATTTACATGGTTTGAATATTTGCAACGTGTATTGAAGGTACTTACCGCCATTATTAGATGTTAAACTGGGATAGCTTTGAGCGGTACTTAGAAGTCCCGAATGAAAGTTGCTAGATAACGCTAGCTTCACCAGACTGGTTACAGAGTTTGGACCTCTAGGAAAAAAAGAATTTCCGACAGAACTCTGATTATTGCGCTCAGTCGTATTTGCATGTGAATTTAAATTAGGATTTTGATTAGTTCCTTGAGATGTTCGTCGTCGAGCCATAGCAGCAAAGGTCTCTAAGAGACCAGAATGAGCTGACGCTTCTGACTGTACTGACGCTTCTGAAGCAGTTGTGGAAGTTAGATTTGGAACACTAACACTCATCTGGTTCGGCACAGACACACCATCACTACTATTTGTGTTTACTTTAGAATCGTGTATAGTTTTTTCGTTTGATTTATCACAACAGGAAGTGGTTGGAAGATCTTCTATACCTTTTTGCTGCTGGGACGTTGACTGTTCAACTGAGCAAGTAGACTGAACTTGTTGATCGGTCGTGTCGGTTAATTTGGCGCTAATTCTCACTCCTGTTGGAAGCATGTTTCCTCCCGGCAACGTAAGTATGTCGGATGAGAGAATATTGTTAGTATTATTACGTATCATATCAACACCATCGCGCATTTTATCAATCATTTCAAGGGCCTCGCTGGAAAATTGGGAGACACGGTGACTAGCAGTGTTGTTGCCCCTTAAATTAACGAGTAATCCCTTTGTGATGCTGTTTATTGAATTACTGGTATTCATTTTGTTGTTTGCTTCAATAGTTGTATGTTGTTTTAAAGGTTCGTCTGGTGGTACTACAGCTGCAGAAACACTGGAAGCCGGTCCAATATTTTGCATAGTACAAATTGTTGTAAACTGACTGCTTGTCCCAGGTATTGGACCACTTTCCTCACTGCATGTTGTTGATACATTGTTACAAGCAACTGGCGATATAGATATAGACTCGTCTTTGATCGCTTCGCAGATTGTTAGACTTTCTGCAATCGTTGCCAAATCAGAAACGACATTGGTATTGATTGCTGGCATGGAGTTGTTAATAGTCGAGAGATCCGATATATTCTCACGTTCACGAATCAAAGTTGATATTACGGTTTTGCAACTAGAAGTGGGAGTGCGACTAGCAATTATCTTAGATGTCGTTTGACTTTCATTGTAAACTGTACCAGATGATCCCGAAGGGTTTGAAGTTGGATTTGTTAAAATCTGAGATTTAGCTGAAGTAAAAACATTTTCAGCGATTGCTTCGACTGTTTGTTTCCAAGCTAAGTTGTCAGCTGAAACTGCTTGATTCGACGGGTCCTCTGAGTTTCTATTTATTTCAGTTGCCTCGGGCAAGGATGGCGTTGAACTAGATTTGCGTGAGGTGAGTGCACCAGTTTTATCTAACTTTTTACCCAACATATTTGACATGACAGGCATTATTGAATGTCCGCCTTCAAACATTGATAAATTTTCACAATTTGCAAGTTTTAAGTCGTATTTTCCCTCAGCTCCCATTCGATATGAATTTCTCACACCATGGTCCCATTTGACATCAATCCAACCATTATGGATTTCGCCAGTTACAGTTCCCTCATAGCAACCGTCTTGGTCTTCCCAACGCCAATCAACGCCCCGCACCACTCGAGCTCCAGTGGTAATATATTTCAGCTGAGCACGAATTTGTCGCCTTTCACGTCGCATTTTGGCTTCGGCTTCTTTTGCACTTTTGCCGATATCGTCACACACTGCAACGACCTTGCCATAAATTTCAAAGCCGCTGAGGCTCAAATAGTGAGTTTGACCTGATGCATTCCGACCATTTTGTTGTATACGAAGATGTCGATAACCTTGATTCTCATCCGCCGAGCACGTTATAGTCCACGTGCTCGTACTGCCCGGCTCAGCCAAACTTTTGTCGTCTGAATGTGTGAGAAGGGTAGTCCAGTTGACACCATCCCTTGAAGCTTGCAGCAACCAGTTCCGCAACGCTGACCGACCATAGCCTCTGGCATGGCGTAATGTATAAGCATTTGGTATAATGAATACTCCAAGATCAATAGCAAACCATGCCTTCTTGTTATCTTTGGTGTGGCAATTCACTGAAATTGTATCGCGCGACAAAATATCTTCCATTTTCCCATATGGTAGAGTTTTGCCCTCAGAACTGGTCACTTGTACTAACCCATATTGCGCTGGATTAACCCACTCACATGTCTTTGCGTTCGAACCAATATAATAAATCAAACCATCCTCGTCAAAATCATAAGAATGTTTGAATACCATGCTCTGTTTCTGTTCACGAAGTTTCTTTAAATAGAAAAACGACGATCTTTCCATGTCGTACCATTGCTTTGCTACCATTTTCAGCAAATACTTAGCCAATTGTCCGACAGTGGCTAGAGGTTCCATTTTCAACGTTCTCCCAGTACGATCAAAAAGTGACGATTCACATGCGGCACGTTCCAGTCGAAAGCGTAAACGCTTTTGAAGGATTTGTAAGCCGTATCCAGCACCAGGTATGTCATACAAATAGACCGGAAGTTTTTCTGTGCTCTCCAGCACAGCAACCAGTTTTTGAACTAAAATATTCGCCGTGTTTTTTATATCAGGTGTTTGGTTTCTTTCACAGCTTTCCTTCAAAATACACTGTTTGAAGACACCAATACGCTGTCTTTGAAGTTTATTTATTTTGCTGCGCGATAAACCATTATCCCAGTAATTTTTTGAAAGGACTGCAACTAAGGCCTGCACGAGGCCTGAAGAGTGCATTTCGTAAGCGCTCACAACTCCATCTTCGTGTAATAACTGTGTTAGCTCTTTCAATGCAGCACAAAGAGTATTTGCCCAACATGATAGGTTCGACGATGAACGTTGCTCTTCGAGAGCAATTTCAATTTGTTTAACGATCGTAGTGAGTTTGGTTACTGCTCCTCGCGGTACAGCTTGAGCCGATTTAAAATGCTTATTATATATTTCTCGTGAGAGTGTTTTGACCTGTTGCTTTTGTACTTCTGTTTTACTCTTGATTCGTTTTTTCTTGCTTGTAGACCAGCCAGACGCAAAATCAGGTCCTAAAGTCGTTTCCGCAGTAAATGTATGTTTCGTACCGCGATTGCTTTCGAATATAAAGCCAGGCAGATCGTCCTGCAATATTGTCACCTGATGACCTTCTGTATTGTGAATTTGTAGTTGATTTGGCTTTTGAGATTGTAGCACCCAGTTTCCTACAACCAATCGTAATACACTAACTGAAGGTAAAATGGGCTGAGGAGGAGTTCCTGGGCTCACAATAGAACGCGCTCGTAGTAATTTTTCCAGAAATTCACCTCGATTTTCTTTTTCAATAAAAAATAATTGGCATTTGAAAAATATACAAAAAATAAATTAGTTATTATTACCAGAGCTATCATTTCCATTTTCTGGACTTCCACTGGAATACATTGTAGCCAATTTTCCATCAAGAATAAAGCGAAACCAACCGTTCGACCCGTTTGATAATTCAAGAGCGGCTGATTCAGACCAAACATATAGGCAGTCACGGCCTCGACATATGCTCCATTCACGCCAATGGTATGGTTTGCCTTGTAGTATTTCCTTGGCGTCTTCAATAGTATCATCTGTTGGTTGGAGTTACAAGTTAGAATTTTTTATCACACGAGTACGAATATCAATTTTTTACATACCAGAAGATGTTCGGGGTGGTATACATAATGTGGGTCCAGTTGTTTTTTGCGATTGAGACTCAGTAGAACTAATGGCCTGTTGTGAGACACTAATATCATTCTCTTGGTCTACCAACAATTGAACTTTTGAAAATACTCCAAGTCTGGCAAAATGATCGAGAAATTCATCTTGTGTCTTTGACATAAGCTCTTCGATAATATTAAGAATAATAATATGTCCTTCGTCGTCATCCTGTAAATAAATTATTAAATATATATATATTGATAAGCCGCAAGTATCACGGTATCAGTTTTTTGAATTCATAATCATGTAGTACGAAATAGATTACGTTTTTTGAGATATTAATTTTCAACGAAGTATGGAGAAGATAGTATCCATAATCAATACATTGGTGTAATATGATGTGGATATAAAATATCCGATAAACATCCGTCTGAAGTCAGCCCACTTAAATTTTTCTTTTAATTGTTCATCAAATATTAAGATTATCGTGACCTCATGACTGCCTAATTCTTACTTTTTAAAGATTACCAGTGTTAAAAAGTTAGAATTAAAAAAGGATATTGAAAAAACGACTATTTGAAACATATATTCATGTTCGTTATATAACCAAAATACAATGAATGTATGTAGAAAATGTACAGAAAATTTTGATGTCGTACTAGTTCGACCGTACCGTTCCGATTTGGTAATATCACACTTCGCATATTATTATTATTATTAGTGGGTAGTACGCACTGCGACCTTCACAGGTCTATTGTGCCCTAACAGTTGTTGACTTACAGCAACTCATCCAGCCCTACTGCCCTGAAAAAGGCCAATAGGTTTTTAGGATTGAGTAAATGCAACGCCCCTCCGGTCACTTGGTAATTTCCAAGATACATGTGTCTGGTTTGGGTCAGAGCTGGACAGTCTCCCAAAATATGTTCCGGAGTTTCGTCGTCCTCCAGACAGAATCTACAAGTGCTGTCACTTTCGACTCCGATTTTGCATAGGTGTCTCCTAAGTTTACAGTGTCCAGTCAGGAAGCCTGAAACCATTCTTAAGTCATTTCTTTTAAGACCGTTGCAAATTTCCGATCTTCTGTTGTTGTAAGGTCCTAACAGCTTTTTGCTCTGTTTTAATCCTTCACACTTATCCCAGAAAAATTCTCTTGCTTTCTTTTCTTCCTCTTTTACCAGGATCCTCATTGTTCCTGGTCCGAGCCCGCAGAAGGGTTCTGGGCCTATGAAGGGGGACACTGCCCCTCTTCTAGCCAAGTCATCTGCTTGCTCGTTTCCTGGTATGCCCGCATGTCCGGGTACCCAGTATAGAGTGATCTTGTTAAATCTTCCCAGGTTGTTTAATTTACCTACACATTCCAAGACCAGTTTGGATTTAATCACAGGCGAACTTCGCATATTATCTTTGCTTTAATATTTATAACAATACTTCTTATATATAATGTATTCTTTATAATTTTATAACATCTTACCTCATTGTCCAACACGCTAGCAACAACTTCTACCAACGAATTGCCAAGATTTTGACTAGTGATTAAGGTTCCGGCTGTTTCAGGCTGCGTTTCACAAAGACTCTTTAATAATGATGGTTGTGCATACTGCACCATTTTTTTTATCAACCCTAAACTTGCGCGACGTACACTACTTAGCATTGTTCCTTGAAATGTACTGCAGAATACCGGAAGCAGAAGCATAAGGTACACCGGAGCCATTTCAGGATCACCTCGTGGTTCAAATGCTATTCCCTCTTGGTTATTTTCCTTGACATAATAAGTTTGGCCAGAAGACATCCACTCCCCGGGTGATTGTAGTATAGCAGCTACCTCCCGATGACCATCATCCGATCTTTCGCGTGCTTTGTCTAGTGGAGTTTTTCCATCCTCATCCCGCAAATCAGGATATGCTCCGAATTTTAACAATATTTTTGCAATGCCGGGACGGCCAAAACATGCAGCATAATGAAGAGAGGAACTGCGCTGTCCCTTATTAACATCGGCCCCTTTTTCACACAAGTATTCAACCATTTCAAGAGTTCCGAAGGCGGAAGCCCAATTCAATAATGTTTGACCCACATCATCCATGCAATTGACATCAATTCCACCCGATTCAATTGCATCCTGAAGTGCTTCAGTGTCTTTAGAGCGAATACAGTCGATCAGCTGTCTATGTGTACGCTCTGCGTTTGAATCATTCCGACGGACACGTGGAGGCAATTGACCTTGGGAAGTATTGGTACCAACACGATTTAAAGCCTGGCGTCCTTCAAATAGTAGAAGCAGCAACAAATCAGCAAGGCGCATACAATCAAGGACACATCGCTCATCTCCTTTCAAAGCACGTTTAATAGCATCCGGCAATTGCGATCTTAATACATTATGCGTTATAGAGGGTGAGCCGCGGCACAAAGTCGACAAAAGAGATATTGTTGTAGATATGGATTGCGATGATCTTGAAGACTCGTTTACTTGAACTTTATTATTTGGTATTGAGGCTGACCCAACTGCCAAGGTTTCCGCCAAACTCTCCGAGCTTGTCGGGTGAGCTGAATTTCCTACAGTACATGTTGTTGACGGTGTAATTATGTTTGCGTTAGCCGCACCACCAGCGTTGCCGAGTCGCTTCAGTAACTCTGTCACCAAACCATATTCGGCCAAGGGTGCAGGATCTACCCACTTTCTTGTAAAACGATCGGCTACTGATGCGAAACATTTTAAAGCGCCATCTGACACCATTGGATCGTCATGCTGCAGTAATGTGCTAAGGCTCTCGACACAATTCTGAATGCATGGTGAATTCGGTTCAACTTTTGTACATAGTCTTGAAACCACAGCCATTGCTGAATGTAGCGTATCTTTGTGAACTTGGGAGCCACAATCGCGAATAAACGTCAAAACACAATTTAATCCACCGCCTTCAAAAACGGCTCCTGCCTCACGGGTACAAATTAGTTCCAACACTTTTATGCACTGTTCAGCTAAATCTCTAGAAGTCCTAGATGAAAGGTCCGCAACGACTAAACGATTGCAAATGGCTTTGATAGCGCCATCGATTGAAACAATTCGACGAGTGCATTCCGCGGACACGTCTAAATAATATGTTATAGCTCTTGCAGTAACTTCCAAAACATTTTCTGGTGCCAGTTCATCGAGAAATATTTTACAAAGAGCAGGTAAAAATGTTCTAGGAGGGCAACTATTGAACAAGAAACAAAAAAATAAGTTTAAAAAAAATATTAAATTAAAATAAGAATACCTACCTTTCGAAACAACGATCTACATTGTCAGACATCAAAAGAAGCATGCATAATTGTTCCAATGCAATCAATTGCATATCTCTCTCGTCTCCCTGGCCCATGGACAGCCACTCCAAAAGAGTCTCTGGATCAACATCGCCCATCTGCGTTTGTAATAAAATTATAAAATACTTTTATTTTGTATTATTTTTTATTGTCAATAAATATAAAGTTGAATTTTTGTATCGAGTGTGAATCTTTCTATCTGATCCTATTCATCTATTTAATAGGATTTTCAATATTTATAAAAAAAATCTATATATATGTTTGTGGGTTTGTATGTCCTTTATAGATTACTACACCATTCATTCGATCACCATGAAACTTTTGGAAGGTATTGAGTACACTCGCGCTCAGAGTTTATTCATAGTAAAACTATCAGGATAAAGCCCCGCCAACATCTACTCCACTAACAAAATTAAAAAAAGTCATATCAGTGCTACCCAAACGGAGAGGCAGCCAATGCATGAATGTATACTTGTGTTTTGCACTGAAAGAAATTCTAAGCGATTACTTTATTGCATATATTTAAAAATGAAAAATTTAATTAGATTAGTTTGAGAAATTACAGACGTTGTTAATGACTATTAAGTGAGTCTAGCGCCGCATACATAATGTGTGTGACTCCAATAAATGGTAGTTCTTGAATAATAAAATTAATAGATTTAACATTTATAACTATTTTACTACTATACCATAAATGTGTACCCTACCGATTTTTTTGATATAATAAACACTTCCTGCGTACCATTTATAAATGAATGTTTTTTAAATGAGTGCATTTTAAAAAACTCTTCAAAAATATTGAAATGTTGATCTACTGTTTTTACGCACATTAGCATCTGATTGATATTATATATATCAACAATTTCATCCATGCACACGGAAAAATATTGACAGTCTTCGATTCGTTTTTTGTTTAATATTTTAAGTATTTACTTATTTGCTCCATCCTTCGACCAATTGTTTGTCTGGATAAGGGTATACTTTCAACAAAATTGAGAGCATCTTTCCCCTTTGGTCCATTAATTTTCAATATATCTGAGCACAGCTCTTTGAAAAAAATACCATCAACAAATAGTCGACCTTTTCTGCCTAAAGCCACTGCATATGAAGCAGTAATATTAGCATTTTCCTAAAGCTTTAATATCGGAAATCCGTATATTCTTTAAGTTAAACGAATGTTTCGACTTTTCTATCAAATTAATTCTCTCCTCATTAGCTATACAAAGCATCTTCTTATGCACTTGTAAGTAGTGGCGGTCAATATTATTGTTAGAGCCATTTTTAATTTGTGGTGTGTGACGTTATTTACCACACCGCACTAACTTGCTACTCGTCTTGTTCATCTGCTCGATAACTAACTCTGAGAGGAGAGAGGAGTTACTTAGTTAACAAACTATTGCAAACGCGTACGCTACCACTTTGTGCTGTCAATTATTCGATTTTTGAATTTTGCGCCAAATATTTATTTCACCCCGTTTTGCTTATACACTGGTGTTGTATTTAATAAAAGCGAACGCGCTACTATTATTTATTTTAATATATACAAACGCGTGTTTTATTTACTGTTTTTTCGTGCGAGTGCTTTTACAGGCACTGACGACCCTCCCCCCCTGTCTGCGACAGCAACTACAATTTTAGTTTTTATTTATTGGGTGTTCCAAAGCCTACGAGCGGCATAGCGAACATTTTGGTCCTTCGA